>CM033476.1:95233236-95265431 GCA_019447015.1 Hymenochirus boettgeri
CATGCGCCTGTTTAGGCCAACCCCTGTCCTACTATACTAACAGGTGACACATTTTTAAATGGCCTTTCCTTTTAATTAATGGTCTTAACCTCAGCATCCAAACGAGCTGGATCTCTGTGTATTTCTATCGCTCAAACTTTAGATATTTATGCCGGTCTGCAGCAACGACGACGAACAACATATTTATAACCAAAAAACATTGAAACAAGATAAAACTTTTTTTTATGGGGGAACCAGATGCTTATGGAACATGTAGGACAGAAGTGTGTTCTAAAGGGAATCGATGAGACCAGTGGTTATGCTCTCCCCCCACGTGTCTGGGGTCTTATGGTCCTCACCAACTCGCTGCTCAGATAATTTTTTGTTACAGGTGCTTGGACGGGCCATTTGGAAAGGGCCCGTACTTTTTTACAGCCGCCTACAACGTTATTCCTCTCTTCCTTATATGGGAAATAAGGACTTTGTCGCACAAAAAACGCCAGTCAGCAAAGAACAAGAAAAACCCCCGAACCGGTCATTTTCACCGACGATTTTATCCAAGGAGTCGCCCGCGTTTTAGCGCTGAAGACTCTTTAAAGATTTGTAGAGTCATCGGGGGAAGGGAATGGGGAAAACGTCTTTTCCTTAACCCTTCACCCCCCCAGGGCTAATAGTGATGTTGAATGTTTCAATCCTGATACCTACTGCACCTATTCAAGCAACTTAACCACCGGCTATGTCCCCAAAGAGCACGGATGCTTAAAAAGACAATTCGCACCATTTACAAACACTTCCCATCAGAAATTTTTAATTACAGGTGTAAACTTCCTTCCACCAAATCACAGGGACTCTACATCTGGAGACATGAGTTTAACGTGGCGCCATTAAATTAATTACATTTTTAACATTATTAAAATTTCATTAAGCAATAAACGTGGAAATAACCATTTTGTAGCCAATGGGAAGGATTTGAGACCCCAAAATCTTATTATAGCCACATCAGAACGTTCAGTGATTAACCAAACAGTCCAATCTTTTTATAGGCTATATCGAAATCAGCCAATTAAAATACATAAGAACACATTCATTCACTCTTAATGAAAAAATTATATAGGTGAAATAACCCCATACATAGAAGCACTGCGCCTGATTATATAAGTCTGCAATCCACACCCCACCCCTGATTGGTGCAAAGTTGTGTGGCTAAGAAAACCGTTATTTCAACTTTGAAAGAGCAGTCTGCAAGGTATGATGGGATTATTCCCAATGTTACAATTTTAAGGCTCTTACGGGAACGCATGATGTGTAACAAACGCCCATTTCACTGACATTGCGAACGGGAGAGTCGACCCCACAATTTGCACGTGTTTTACAAGCATTATCGATGCCTTTAGAAAGTCTCTGTAATTTGTAAAAAATGTGTCTTCTGGATGAGTGAATAACTAGGATCTGAGCATGCTCACCGACCAGATTTGTAGGTGGGGTTGTTTGTGTTTTTTGGTTGTTTTTGGGTGTGGTGGGTCTTGTCAATTTTTGTTTTGTCAATGCATTTTGTTATAAACACAGATTCCCTCTGCAAATACTCAGAACCAGGGGTAACACAGACATTATGAAATGGCTTATTTTAATCAGCTCTATGTACTCTATATTGGAAGAACGCAACGTTTGCCATTCATTCAGCACTATTAATAGACCCCACCTCTATTTCTTACATTTAAAGGAACGAGTTCTCCTACAGTCGTCTCTCCTATATAAAATAATAACCTTATTTTTTACTGTTTCATGGTGACTGTTATGTCTTGTATATTTCTATGTGTTCAAAACAATCTGCTGGGGGTGGAACGGCTCATCCACTTTTGTTGAATGGCACCGAAGCTGTTTTTTTTATAGCGAAGTCTCCAGGTTTTGGTTATTATGTGTAATGCAGATCGATTCCCATTGTAGACGCGAGAGGGTTGCGTTACAATTACTGTCCTTGAAATTCCATTACAATGTTAATGAATGGAATTCATCGAAATGTGCTCACAACTGAAGATCATCTAGAATCCCGCAAGTTAAGTCATCATGTGGCGGAAGGAGAGATTTATATTTAGTGGGGTCATTCCAGGCACCAGTCAGACACCCAATCAGAAAACTGAGAACATATGGGAGGAAAGACAAGGAATTGGTGGTGGAATGGAGCATAGTGAACCTCTTAAATAATTCCACAGTACACTGGACCTTTTAAACTGTATTTACATGGGCAATTAGCACACCAACTCTAAAGGCAGCCATACTAGGATCCATTACAATGACACAATAGTGATGTGTTTTTTTGTCACCGTTTGCGATCTTCCGGACCTGCCAAATTTCCAATGTGGGACCAATGGGATCGGCCATTATCGGTTTTTTGTTGTTGTGGTCTGGAAAGTTTGGCCCCGTATACTCAGTATGTTAGAGTTGATCTGAGCAAAGTGCCAGTCTGTTGCCAATAACCAATATCTACCGCTGGATAGATCAAACCCCCCTTCCAGTAGCTTTAAACTATGGCCCTTTCGATGCCAGCTAATACAGCCCAGATTGGAATAAAGGACAAAAGAGTATAATGTCTATTTATAAAGTGATAATTGTACTGAATGTACTGAACGCAGTAAGGTTACCCACAACCCCAACATCCAGTAATACCCAGGCCACTGGAGTTACAATCCAATAAGATTGGTATACAATCTACAAAGGTTTTTACTTTCTTTAGGCAAGAAAAAGTGGATTTTGCAAGAGAAAACGGGACCTTACTTTTTGTTTTTTTTCATTCATTATTTCTCGTTGGATTCCGAGGTCGCTAACCTCTGGGAAGGATCAATTGGTGGTTACAAAGTATCACGTTATCATATTAGTTATAGAAGGTTTATAAGATGTCCATTTTCAGAATCCACAATCCCCTAGAAACATGGGTTATCCATTTACAGTCTACAAGGAATGAATAAATTATAATAAACAGTTTTATACATCATTTGTTTTGGAATGGGAACAAAGAGAAAAGGGGAAGATTATTCTGGGACCGATTCTCTCAGCCCGAGAGAAGGAAGAGAAAAGGAAAATCCAGGGTAAATCAATACATCTAGAAAATAAAATGGTAAAGTCAGGTGAGTGATGTGGCGTGAAGGACAGAGATTCCGAATTCACAGAATGCGGTGGACAACGATGATCTATCGATTCTGGGCACATGTTTGTTGTTTTTTTAAGGGATTTTAGCCCCAGATAATAAAAAGGGAGACTCAAAAAAGTATTCAGGGAGATTCAATAGAAGTTCTTATCGTTACATGGTTGTGTGGTGTGTGTTGACTAACTTGTTACAAACCAAAACAGAACTTATTCAACATTTGAGCTAAAACATCTGATTGGTTGGGGCAAAGTTTTAAGCACCATTTTTAACGAATTAGCAGGTTATTCAATAAGAATTCTTATTGTTAAAAATGGTTGCTAACTTTGCCCCAACAATCCACGAGGTTAGCTTTCAAATGGTTAAATAAGTTCTGATTGGTTTGAGCCAATGTTTAGCACAATTTTAACGATAAGAACGTTTATGATTGAATCTTCCCTCTGCTAGACCTTTATTGAATAACCATGTATATTGGTTTGATTAAATATAGGCAGTTTGGTAAATACAGAGCCTTTGCATCAAAACAAATTATACAATCATTGTAATCTCCCCTGTATATGAAAGATAAGCTAAAGGGAATCTACAACTCCATTAGAAAATTGGAGAAATCCTGACCACCCAGACCGTTCCATTGTACCCTAACAGTTGGCTATCAGCCCAGTTTGGGGGGACCAACCACGGGGACAGATAGAAGATGAGGCCAGAATATAGGTCCACAGCGACTCTAAGAGGCTAAACCTAGTTTACTAGAGGACTCCAATCTCTAATTATGCTCCTCAAACTCTCAAATTATGCTCCACATTCCTAAATATGCGCAACCCATGTATAATATGCTTCCACCTCTCCTTATATGCTAAACCTCACCTAATATGACCACCTCATACTAATAGGCTCACCTTTCTAATAATATGCTCCACCTCTCCTTATATCGCTCCACTCTCATAATATGCTCAAAATCTGTCCAATATGTCACCGCGTTCTATTATGCTCACCTCTCCTAATACGCTCCCTCTCATAATATGCTCCACCTCTCCACTAATATGCTCCCACCCTCATTCCTCAGAGCTCCAACTCTCCCCAATTGAGGCTCAACTCTCTATATTGCGCCACCTCTCCTAAAATGCTCCACATATCTAATTGCTCCGCCCGTTTCCGATTATCCCACCTTTCTCCTCTGCTCCCACCTTCTCCTACTCTGCCCACTTCCTTAACATATTGGTTACTGTGTGTACCCAGCCTTACAGATTGGTACTGTGTGTACCCATCCTACAGATTGGTACGTGTGTACCACTCAGCCTTAAGATTGGTACTGTGTGTACCCCCTTACGCCTTACACATTGATACTGTGTGTACCCAGCCTTACAGATTGGTACTGTGTGTACCCAGCCTTACAGATTGGTACTGTGTGTACCAGCCTTACAGATTGGTACTGTGTTACCCATCCTTACAGATTGGTACTGGTGTACCCAGCCTTACACATTGGTACTGGCGTGTGTTACCAGCCTTACAACATTGGTACTGTGTGTACCCAGCCTTAACAGATGGTACTGTGTGTACCCAGCCTTACAGATTGGTACTGTGTGTAACCCAGCCTTACAGATTGGTACGTGTGTACCCAGCCTTACAGATTGGTACTGTGTGTACCCAGCCTTACAGATTGTACTGGTGTACATCCTTACATATTGGTACTCTGTGTTACCCAGCCTTACACACATTGGTAGTACTGTGTGTACCCAGCCTATCACATTGATACTGTGTGTACCCAGCCTTACAGAATTGGTACTGTGTGTACCCAGCCTTACAGATTGGGACTGTGTGTAACCCAGCCTTACAGATGTTGGTACCTGTGTGTCCCATTTACAGATTGGTACTGTGTGTACCCAGCCTTACAGATTGGTACTGTGTGTACCCAGCCTTACAGATTGGTTGGTAACTTGTGTGTACCCGCCTTACAGATTGGTAACTGGTGTGTACCCAGCCTACAGATTGGTACCACTGTGTGTACCCAACCTTACACAATTGGTACTGTGTGTACCCAGCCTTACAGATTGGTACTGTGTGTACCCAGCCTTACAGATTGGTACTGTGTGTACCCAGCTTTACAGATTGGTACTGTGTGTACCCAGCCTTACAGATTGTACTGTTACCCAGTCTTACAGATTGGTACAGTGTGTACCCAGCCTTACAGATTTGTACGTGTTACCATCCTTACAGATGAGCTACTGTGTGTACCACCCAGCCTTACAGATTGGTACTGTGTGTACCCAGCCTTACACATTGGTACGTGTTACCCAGCTTTACAATTGGTACTGTGTGTACCCAGCCTTACAGATTGGTACTGTGTGTACCCAGCCTTACAGATTGGTACTGTGTGTACCCAGCCTTACAGATTGGTACTGTGTGTACCCAGCCTTACAGATTGGTTACTGTGTGTACCCAGCCTTTAATCTGCCCATTCTGATACGTTAACACAATCCAGCAATCTAATTGGATTGATGCTCCAAAGCCCTTTATACCTGCAGATAGTCTGGGAGGCGTTAATGAACTTTATTCTATTTAAAGGGATCACTGAGATATCTGCGTTACCTTGTTGATGGTTTATGATGTCTTTTATGGACAGGAAGGCTGTATAAATATAATTAGCCCATAAACCCCTAATTATTTCAGCCTTCGTGCTGGGGCTCGGACTGGTTTCTCCAGGAGGTCACTTTGCCTGTTCTTCTTATCTACTAACCCACAGCAGGAGAATTCGCCCTTCTACAAATTCACCGCGGGTTACCCACAATTCCATTTCCAATTTAATGACGGGCGCTTATTTATATTCACACATTTTAATTCACTTCAAACCCAGGCGCAGTCCCAAGGTGCGTAATGAAAGTGATTAGTGCACCGATACTGCTTTTTAGATGCGTCGGGGATCTCAGGGAGACGTTTCTTTAAAACAAAGAGAAAACTCATTGTTAGACGCCATTAAAGAAAACTCTTTTGTATAGTTACTGTCAACACGAAATCCTTTTTATCTCAAACCCCTAAATGCCATAAGCACGACTGTAGTGAAGTTTAATGACCAAAATGTTCAGTTAATATCTTACTACACACAAGAAAATATTTTTTTGCTGTTATGCTGAGGCCACATTAGGACACACGGAAGAACGCGTGATTATATGATGTCGGCTGAACAGTGATTCTGTGTAAGTGCGCTGCGCTTCCAGTAGTGTACCCAATCAAAATGGTGTTCGCATGCGCTTCGAAAACGTAAAGCTGAGGACCCACTACAACGCACCAAATCGTTATCGCACACGGTCGCCATTTCTGTGCATTGTTTTAATATTCATAAAAACGCACGACTTTGCGTAAAAAATGATGCACGCAAAACGCATGTGCATCGCGTGTGCTAACACTCATAAAACACGTTAGTGTGGCCTACTCTTACATAGGTCAGTGCAATCACTAACCCTAACCAATTAAGGTTGCCAGTAAGTGACTACCTGTGATGTTCCCGATTAAATTTACACCTGACGTTACAGCTCTAACGACGATCATTAAGTTATAATCTGACGAGGGAATAGTTAAAGTCACATAACATTCTCAGAATAAACATCTAATCGGTTTTACATCTACTGTAACACACATACAGGGTTTTATATTGCTTGAGCATTAATGGGACAGTAAACCCCTGTTATGTTCTTGTTTAAAAAAACAATTACTCCCCTAATTCAACTGTAACGGTTACAAAAACCAGCCATTGGAATGAATGATGAACATTCTATTTCATCGCTGGAATCGCCAGCCGTGTTCAATCAAACATGTCCCGATAAATTCTGTGCTTGTAAACTGTAACGTTATGTTTCCCTCACACCTGGGAACGTTGTATTAATATCCCCTGATATCGCCCCCCCACGCTAGTCTAGATCTGCCATTGGACAGTATTCAGAGGGTCTTATAATTCTATTGTGATTGGCTGTGGCGATCCAGAACCTTATGTGAACTATAACTTTAGTTAGTGTCTGGGGGGCCAATATGACAATGGATTTCTTTTGCAGTTGGAAAGTTAATTATCCCCAGATCGTAGTTACTGCTGTGACTCACCAATGGTTACATTGTATCTGGTCAGGAATTAAATGGATCAATAGATCATAAAGCATCGACTTCTGGGTATTCGCAATTAAAATATAAAGGGGAGGGGGAGTCTATGGGATAAAAAGAAACACAACTCAGCATATATCACATTTACTGACAAGGAAACACGGCAAGATGACTAGGGAATGAAAAACTACAACTCTCAGCATCCCTTCCCATTAAGGCTTATGGCAGATTCCTTGCACTCCCACATTGTTCAAACTGCACAGCTCTGCGCACCCAGTGGGCGCTATATAAATAACAATAGACAATCCCGATAGTTTGTTGGTGATATTTCAGGAATGAAAATCAAAGTTAAATCTCTTTGTACCAGGAGATTATAATGAAATTACAGGACAGAGACGGGGGAATCCAACAGCTTCTCTCTCTATGTCTCCGCTATTCACATTACAGATCTGACAGGCGAATATCTCACTGTTTAACATCCAATGTCAAACTAACAGATCCCATCCCACGCGGGGATAAGATGAAATTACTGAGTGATAACTTCCCACACACCATCCCACGCGGGTGTAAGATGGAAATAGTTGTGTAACTGTGTGTGTTTAACTCCTTCCCTTCCATAACAACTAACAGATCCCATCCCACGCAGGGTGTAAGATGGAAATAGTGTGTGTGTAACTGTTGTTATACTCCTTCCCTTCCATAACAAACAAACAGATCCCATCCCACGCGGGGGTGTAAGATGGAAATAGTGTGTGTGTAACTGTGTGTGTATTACTCCTTCCCTTCCATAACAAACTAACAGATCCCATCCCACGCAGGGTGTTAAGATGGAAATAGTGTGTGTGTAACGGTGTGTATTAACTCCTTACTCCTTCCTTCCATAAACAAACTAACAGATCCCATCCCACGCAGGGTGTAAGATGGAAATAGTGTGTGTGTAACTGTGTGTGTATTACTCCTTCCCTCCATAACAAACTAACAGATCCCATCCCACGCGGGGGTGTAAGATGGAAATAGTGTGTTGTGTAACTGTGTGTGTATTAACTCCTTCCCTTCCTAACAAACTAACAGATCCCATCCCACGCGGGGTGTAAGATGGAAAATAGTGTGTGTGTAACTGTGGTGTGTTTAACTCCTACTCCTCCCTTCCATAACAAACTAACAGATCCCATCCCACGCGGGTGTAAGATCGGAAATAGTGTGTGTGACTGTGTGTGTATTAAACTCCTCCCTTCCATAACAAACTAACAGATCCCATCCCACGCGGGGTGTAAGATGGAAATAGTGTGTGTGTAACTGTGTGTGTATTAACTCCTTCCCTTCCATAACAAACTAACAGATCCCATCCCACGCGGGGTGTAATGGAAATAGTGTGTGTGTAACTGTGTGTGTATTAACTACTCCTTCCCTTCCATAACAAACTAACAGATCCACATCCCACGCGGGGTGTAAGATGGAAATAGTGTGTGTGTAACTGTGTGTGTATTAACTCCTTCCCTTCCATAACAAACTAACAGATCCCATCCCACGCGGGGTGTAAGATGGAAATAGTGTGTGTGTGTAACTGTGTGTGTATTAACTCCTTCCCTTCCATAACAAACTAACAGATCCCATCCCACGCGGGGTGTAAGATGGAAATAGTGTGTGTGTAACTGTGTGTGTATTAACTCCTTCCCTTCCATAACAAACTAACAGATCCCATCCCACGCGGGGTGTAAGATGGAAATAGTGTGTGTGTAACTGTGTGTGTATTAACTCCTTCCCTTCCATAACAAACTAACAGATCCCATCCCACCACGCGGGGTGTAAGATGGAATAGTGTTGTGTGTAACTGTGTGTGTATACATCCTTCCCTCCATAACAAACTAACAGATCCCATCCCACGCGGTGTAAGATGGAAAAGTGTGTGTAACTGTGTTGTATTAACTCCTTCCCTTCCATAACAAACTAAACAGATCCCATCCACGCGGGGTGTAAGATGGAAATAGTGTGTGTGTAACTGTGTTGTGTATTAACTCCTCTCTCCTTCCTATAACATAACTAAAATGATCCCTACTCACTGTATGAATATTAATTTTTATTTTTAAAGTCTTTTTTTTGTAACAAACTAACAGATCCCATCCACGCGGGGTGTAAGATGGAAATAGTGTGTGTGTAACTGTGTTGTATTAACTCCTTCCTTTCCATAACAAACTAACAGATCCCATCCCACGCGGGGTGTAAGATGGAAATAGTGTGTGTGTAACTGTGTGGTATTAATCTCCTTCCCTTCCATACAAACAACTAACAGATCCCATCCCACGCGGGGTGTAAGATGGAAATAGTGTGTGTGTAACTGTGTGTGTATTAAACTCCTTCCCTTCCATAACAAACTGTACAGCAAAATGAGAGAACTTTCCACCCCAGATCACGTACACCAGTGATGGAAGGACAGACAATCCACATTCAGAATAGACAGAGACAGACCCAGGGAATCTAAAGGGGAAACTGACCGGTTTATAAGGAACCTTATGATGTGTTTTTATTTTAACCAAGGGAACTGCCATATTGCTTACCCTTATCTTCTAGAATTCAGTAAACTCTTATTAGTACTAAAAAAATGAATCAATCGATATGGCAGCTCCCCTCCATATCCATTAACGTGTAAATAAGGAATGTTCTCACTGTAAACTGCGTCTTGAAATAGAATTTTATTTATTACACAGACTACTGTATCGTTCCTCCAGCACCGACATTTAGAGTGTCAGCTCTTCAACACAGGCAGAGATCATTCCCTGAAACCATTGTCTATACCGTGTTAATAAAATACGGGGGAATGTTGTAAATTAACGAGGGTCGTCACTGAAAAAGAGATTTTTTTGGTCCTTTGTCTGGAAAGTTAAAGGTTAATAAAAAAAACCTCGTAAAAATAGATTATAAATATATTAACGTTCTTCATCTCTCCCATAATCCACGATGCTGTGATCTGTAATGTGAACACGGAGAGTGTTTAGTAATTAGCGTCAGTCGTCAATCAGATGTTCCCAAAGCCGAGAATCAGAAACGCCAAATCCTTGAAATCCTAATGGGCATTTAAATGTCTGTATTTACTGTCTCCCTCCTCTCTCTCCCGTCCCTATGTGCTGCCTCCCACTAATGGCTCTGATGTACTTGGCAGACGAAGTACAGTATAAACCAATGTCACTCGTTACCACACTACCTAATGTTAAAGTGCGTTCGTACGGAGCCAAGCGCAGGCGGCAGATGGGGAAACGCACATTGCAAAGTGCCACTTAGTGATGCAACATATGTAACACATGCAAAATCTGCCACATGAGATCTTCCCGGATAAGATTTTATTCTCAACAGCCGCCATCTTCCCGGGAGACAAACAGCGCTCAAAGCTGCACCGTGATAGGAAGAGAGACGAGAAGTGTAAATATCAGGGAACTGTAACACAATTGGTTTATGGTTTATTCACCTTTGTGATGACATGACCGGCATATGAAATTATAGCCCAGTGTTATAATTGTACAATTTCATTTTCTGTCTTGCAGAATCATCTGAGCATGTCTGAGGTCACTGATCAAGAGGAGGGGCAGTATCTGCAAGCTTTTCCCTACTGAAATATTTTCAGTATCTTTACTTAGGAATTATATAGAAAGCCAAGAGATACATGATCAGCAGTTTTTCCTTTCAAGTCCTAAGCTTACAAGACTAACTTTGATAGAAAAAACTTTCCATAAAAAACACACTTGCTGATGAACAGTCTAAACACAACACGAGGACCTCCGACCAGCTAACTATATCAATGAGGGAGATTATGGACCTGTCCGACACCATTTACCAGAGAGCAATGTGGCTCTATCCTGCACCTGGCTAAGTGCCGCCTATCACTGCCCCAATCAGTGTTCATGGTATTGCTCTCAGCTGGATTCCATCGAGGTGCCTCTATGAGCTGTAGGATTATAACACACAGAGCAGATGGAATGGAATGTGCCATTGCTAAATAGTGGGATTTTCTATTGCTAATAACTCACACAACGCGCACTTCCTATGCTGCTGGTTTGGTACCGTTCCCCTGAACAAGTTTATCTCCACACTAAAGCCTTTCCATAACAGCCCATTTACACTGGTTTTAAGGCTCCAAGGTTGGAATAAATTTCCATTAAATGTAATGAACCCTCCTAGCCAATGGGATCTCCACCTGCCTGCAAGCTCGTATCCCGAATGCCCCGATAGGCTCCCTATATTATATGAGGTCATACTGATGATGTCAGCAGTCCATAGTTTCGTGTTTAACCATAAAATTCCCCACAACTATAATGATTTCTAATAGTAAGTGACTTTTCCATTACGGTTCAGATTGTTACAGATTAGCAGATTTCCAAATGTAATGTTCTAGATAGACCTTGAAATAAATATTAATAAACGGTACAGAGAGGATCTGTCACAGGGACAATATGTACTTCACCTAGAGTTCCTCTTCGCCCTACAGGAGGTCGGCCCTTTTATCGAGAGCTCTTTCCATTTCTTTCCATAGCAGAGAAGATGATTACTTGTTCACAGACCCTCTGCTCCTGGGTTTTCGAGAGGCTTGGAGGCGGCTGTTTACTGTGCAAGATGAACCTTACAAGAGGAAACCTGTTAAGCTATTTGGCAGCTCTAGAAAAACCTCTAAACCAGGAAGATGCGTAAAACCCAAACTATGAGCGTCTGAAGGAGAAATAAAGGGAAATAGAGGTTCAATGTATTACCATGCGTGTGTCCTCCCATGTTAAATGTATACCATGCGTGTGTCCTCCCATGTTAAATGTATTACCCTGTGTGTGTACTCCCATGTTAAAGTGTTACCCTGTGTGGTTACTCCCATGTTAAATGTATTACCCTGCGTGTGTGCTCCCATGTTAAATGTATTACCCTGCGTGTGTACTCCCATGTTAAATGTATTACCATGCGTGTGTCCTCCCATGTTAAATGTATTACCATGCGTGTGTCCTCCCATGTTAAATGTATTACCCTGCGTGTGTACTCCCATGTTAAATATATTACCCTGCGTGTGTTACTCCCATGTTAAATGTATTACCCTGCGTGGGTACTCCCATGTTAAATGTATTACCCTGCGTGGGTACTCCCAGTTAATGTATTACCCTGCGTGTGTACTCCATGTTAAATGTATGCCCTGTGTGTACTCCCATGTTAAATGTATTGCCCTGTGTGTACTCCCATGTTAAATGTATTGCCCTGTGTGTGTACTCCCATGTTAAATGTATTGCCCTGTGTGTACTCCCATGTTAAATGTATTGCCCTGTGTGTGTACTCCCATGTTAAATGTATTGCCCTGTGTGTATGCTCCGAGGGTAAATGTATCACATCCCATAATAACTACGAGATCACAGGACAGGAGCACGGAGGGGAATGAATCAGGTGGGAAGGCATTAAGGACAAGTTTAAATTTACACACGAGTTTTCTGTTGGTGTCCAGGTTGTTTAATCACTTTTTAGTGGTCCTAAAGTAGCTGTCTCCGGGCTGTCACGTACAGTCTCTACTCACATACCATCTCTACTCACCAATCGACTCTACTCACCTACCATTTCTACTCACCTACCATCTCTACTCACCTACTGTCTCTACACTCTACCTACGTCTCTACTCACCTACAGTCTCTACTCACCTACAGTCTCTACTCACCTACCGTCAATACTCACCTACAGTCTCTACTCACCTACAGTCAATACTCACCTACAGTCTCTACTCACCTACAGTCAATACTCACCTACAGTCTCTACTCACCTACAGTCAATACTTACCTACAGTCTCTACTCACCTACAGTCAATACTCACCTACAGTCTCTACTCACCTACAGTCAATACTCACCTACAGTCTCTACTCACCTACAGTCAATACTCCACCTCAGCCGTGTTCTTTGCGTGTTCTATATAATCGTATATATAATATTACACAATAGAACGGTTTATCCTGAAAATGTCTGCGCTGTGGCCCAGGAAGCGATTTCCCTCTTAACATAGAAATGTGGTCACGTGGATCCATTAAACTACACGTGGCCCAGAGGGGAGAAATTATAATGGACATTTCCAATGTTTCTCTTCGCTTCGGCCCAATGATTTTCCTTTTTAATCAGGCTGAGCGTTAAAATTGTCTCCATTCCTTTTCAGTGACCTTACAACAGGAGACCCAGAGCAGCTTCCATTAACAAAGCAGGTTAAAGGCAGCCAATGAATTATGGATATGGTGCTTGTTGGGTGTATGGGGCGGAAAGACGGATCTCGGGGCTGAATCCAACATTGAGGTTTCCTCTTCTCGTCCGGGAATCCCGGATACAATAAGGAAATATCCTGGTAAGACACTGATCTCTGGCAGGAATTCTCTCCATATTGAATAATAATTTATTGATTAATATATAAAATTTATGGCCAGTAAATCCCGGGACAGTATAAGGGATTAAATGATTTCCATCAAGACCCTATTAGGGACAGGACTGTGGAAATGGTTAATGAGGGAGCGTGTAATGAGCAATTACAAGGGAATTAATTTAATTAGACGGGTCACATCCAATTAGCAGTATGACGAAGAGTTGTGTGTTCTGGATGTCAAGTCCGGTCAGATTGGAGGGTGCCACCGTATTGATCATCCACACACAGACCAACCCCCCTCCTATAGACCTAGTCACAATCCTGGTATTCAAGGATATTCCCTCCACCTGTACCTACCCTGCAGTGTGGATCTGTATACGACTGACATACATAGATTGTGAGCTGTTTACCCTTTACTTGCCATACAGAACCACATACATTACGATAGATGTCTGAATACATCAGCCAGACTCACAGTATTGATATCACATAAACAATGTTCTATACTTATTACAGAAAGAATTAAAATCAACACATGATTTAAGGTCAGGTCAGGCCTCAAACACGCTAACAAAAAGAGAATTTGGGCATTAAAAAAGTAAACTTCTGAATAGCATACAGTAACTCTAGCTAGTTACACAGAAAGACAAGTAATATATCAGAAGTTTACTTTTTTTTAATGCCCAAATTCTCCTTTTTGTTAGCGTGTTTGAGGCCTGACCTGACCTTAAATCATGTGTTGATTTTAATTCTTTCTGTAATAAGTATAGAACATTGTTTATGTGATATCAATACTGTGAGTTTGGCTGATGTATTCAGACATCTATCGTAATGTATGTGGTTCTGTATGGGAAGTAAAGGGTAAACAGCTCACAATCTATGTATGTCAGTCGTATACATAATTCACTTCAAACCCAGGCGCAGTCCCAAGGTGCGTAATGAAAGTTATTAGTGCACCGATACTGCTTTTTAGATGCGTTCGGGGATCTCAGGGAGACGTTTCTTTAAAACAAAGAGAAAACTCATTGTTAGACGCCATTAAAGAAAACTCTTTTGTATAGTTACTGTCAACACGAAATCCTTTTTATCTCAAACCCCTGCCATAAAGCAAGACTGTAGTGAAGTTTAATGACCAAAATGTTCAGTTAATATCTTACTACACACAAGAAAATATTTTTTTGCTGTTATGCTGAGGCCACATTAGGACACACGGAAGAACGCGTGATTACTATGTCGGCTGAACAGGTGATTCTGTGTAAGTGCGCTGCGCTTCCAGTAGTGTAACCCAATCAAAATGGTGTTCGCATGCGCTTCGAAAACGTAAAGCTGAGGACCCACTACAACGCACCAAATCGTTATCGCACACGGTCGCCATTTCTGTGCATTGTTTTAATATTCATAAAAACGCACGACTTTGCGTAAAAAATGATGCACGCAAAACGCATGTGCATCGCGTGTGCTAACACTCATAAAACACGTTAGTGTGGCCTACTCTTACATAGGTCAGTGCAATCACTAACCCTAACCATTAAGGTGCCAGTAAGTGACTTACCTGTGATGTTCCCGATTAAATTTACACCTGACGTTACAGCTCTAACGACGATCATTAAGTTTAATCTGACGAGGAAGATGTTAAAGTCACATAAACATTCGTCAGAATAAACATCTAATCGGTTTTACATCTACTGTAACACACATAACAGGGTTTATATTGCTTGAGCATTAATGGGACAGTAAACCCCTGTTATGTTCTTGTTTAAAACAAATTTACTCCCCTAATTCAACTGTAACGGTTACAAAAATCCAGCCATTGGAATGAATGAAATGAACATTCTAATTCATCGCTGGAATCGCCAGCCGTGTTCAATCAAACATGTCCCGATAAATTCTGTGCTTGTAAACTGTAACGTTATGTTTCCAGTCACACCTGGGAACGTTGTATTAAATATCCCCCTGATATCGCCCCCCACGCTAGTCTAGATCTGCCATTGGACAGTATTCAGAGGGTCTTATAAATATCTATTGTGATTGGCTGTGGCGGATCCAGAACCTTATGTGAACTATAACTTTAGTTAGTGTCTGGGGGGCCAATATGACAATGGATTTCTTTTGCAGTTGGAAAGTTAATTATCCCCAGATCGTAGTTACTGCTGACTCACCAATGGTTACATTGTATCTGGTCAGGGAATTAAATGGATCAATAGATCATAAAGCACTCGGACTTCTGGGTATTCGCAATTAAAATATAAAAGGGGAGGGGGAGTCTATGGGATAAATAAAGAAACACAAACTCAGCATATTCCATTTACTGACAAGGAAACACGGCAAGATGACTAGGGATGGGAAAAACTACAACTCTCAGCATCCCTTCCCATTAAGGCTTATGGCAGATTCCTTGCACTCCCACATTGTTCAACTGCACAGCTCTGCGCACCCAGTGGCGCTATATAAATAACAATAGACAATCCCGATAGTTTGTTGGTGATATTTCAGGAATGAAAATCAAAGTTAAATCTCTTTGTACCAGGAGATTATAATGAAATTACAGGACAGAGACGGGGGAATCCAACAGCTTCTCTCTCTATGTCTCCGCTATTCACATTACAGATCTGACAGGCGAATATCTCACTGTTTAACATCCAATGTCAAACTAACAGATCCCATCCCACGCGGGGTATAAGATGGAAATAGTGTGTGTGTAACTGTATGTGTATTAACTCCTTCTTGCGTACGTGTGTACCCAGCCTTACAGATTGGTAGTGTGTACCAGCCTTACAGATGGTACTGTGGTACCCGCCTTACAGATTGGTACTGTGTGTACCCAGCCTTACAGATTGGTACTGTGTGTACCCAGCCTACAGATACGGTGTGTACCAGCCTTACAGATGGTACTGTGTATTACCCAGCCTTACAGATTGGTACTGTGTGTACCCACCTTACAGATTGGTACTGTGTGTACCCAGCCTTACACATTGGTACGGGTGTACCCAGCCTTACACATGGTACTGTGTGTACCCAGCCTTTACAGATGGTTAGGTACTGTGTGTACCCAGCCTTACAGATTGGTACTGTGTGACCCAGCCTTACAGATTCCCGTACTTGTTGTGTGTACCCAGCCTTACAGATTGGTACTGTGTGTACCCAGCCTTACAGATTGGCTAGTGTGTACCAGCCTTACAGATTGGTACTGTGGGTACACCCCAGCCTTAAACATTGGTAATGTGTTACCCAGCCTTACACATCGGTACTGTGGTACCCAAGCCTTACAATTTACTGTGTGTACCCAGCCTTACAGATTGGTACTGTGTGTACCCAGCCTTACAGATTTGGTACTGTGTGTACCCAGCCTTACAGATTGGTACTGTGTGTACCAGCCTTACAAGATGGGTACGTGTTGTCACCATCCTTACAGATTGGTACTTGGGTGTACCAGCCTTACAGATTGGTACTGTGTGTACCCAGCCTAACATTATACGTGGGTACCCAGCTTACAGATTGGTACTGTGTGGTACCCAGCCTTACAGATTGGTACTGTGTGTACCCAGCCTTACAGATTGGTACTGTGTGTACCCATCCTACAGACTGTGGTACGTGTGTACCCAGGCTACACAGTGGTACTGGTGTACCCAGCCGTTAGCACCTTGGTACTGTGTGTACCAGCCTTACAGATTGGTACTGTGTGTACCCAGCCTTAAGATTGGTACCGTGGTGTTTACCGGCTTTACAGATTGGTACTGGTGTACCCAGCCTTACAGATTGGTCTGTGGTACCCAGCCTACAGATTGGTACTGTGTGTACCCATCCTTACAGATTGTGTACTGTTGTGTACCCAGCCTTACAAATTGGTTACTGTGGTTACCCAGACCTTACACATTTGGTACTGTGTGTACCCAGCCTGACAGATGGTACTGTGTACACAGCCGTACAGATTGGTACTGGGTGTACCCAGCCTTACAGATTGGTACTGTGTGTACCCCGCTTACAGATTGGTACTGTGGTGCCCAGCCTTACAGATTGGTACTGTGTGTACCCAGCCTTTACAGATTGGTACTGTGGTGTACCCACGCTTACAGATTTGGTACTGTGTGTACCCAGCCTACAGATTGGTGTACTGTGTGTACCACAACCTTACCACATTGGTACTGTGTGTACCCAGCCTTACAGATTGGTACGGTGTGTGTACCCAGACCTTACAGAAGATTGGTACTGTGTGTACCCCAGGCTAGCTGTACAGATTGGAGTACTGTGTGTACCCACGCCGTACAAGATGGTACTGTGTGTACCCAGTCTTACTGATGGTACAGTGTTGTACCGCGACTTGCAGATTGGTACTGTGTGTGTACCCAGCCTTACAGAATGGGTGGTTACTGATGTGTACCCAGCCTTACGATTGTACTGTGTGTACCCAGCCTTACACATGGTACTGTGTGTACCCAGCTTACCGATTGGTATGTGTGTACCAGCCACAGATTGGTACTGTGTGCTAACCAGCCTTACAGATTGGTACTGTGTGTGACCCAGCCTTACCGATTGGTATGGTGTAACCAGCCTTACAGATTGGTACTGTTGTACCAGCCTTTAATCTGCCCATTCTGATACGTTAACACAATCCAGCAATCTAATTGGATTGATGTCTCCAAAGCCCTTATACTGGCAGATAGTCTGGGAGGCGTTAATGAACTTTACTTACTATTAAAGGGATCACTGAGATATCTGCGTGACCTTGTTGATGGTTTATGATGTCTTTTATGGACAGGAAGGCTGTATAAATATATTAGCACCATAACCCCCCTAATATTTCAGCCTCGTTGCTGGGGCTCGGACGGTTTCTCCAGGAGGTCACTTTGCCTGTTTCTTTCTTACCTAAACCCACAGCAGGAGAATTCGCCCTTCTACAATTCACACCGCGGGTTACCCACAATTCCATTTCCAATTTAATGACGGCGCTTAGCGCCTTGTTTATATTCACACATTTAATTCACTCAAACCAGGCGCAGTCCAAGGTGCGTAATGAAAGTTATTAGTGCACCGATACTGCTTTTTAGATGCGTTGGGATCTCAGGGAGAGTTTCTTAAAACAAAGAGAAAACTCATTGTTAGGACGCCATTAAAGAAAACTCTTTTGATGTTACTGTCAACACGAAATCCTTTGTATCTCAAAACCCCTGCCATAAAGCAAGACTGTAGTGAAGTTGAAGACCAAAATGTTCAGTTAAATCTTATACACACAGAAAATATTTTTTGCTGTTATTGAGGCACATAGGACACCGGAGGTAACGCGCCGATTTACTATGTCGGCACATGCTGCGTTCTTGTCATGAACAGGTGACTTCTGTGTAAGTGCGCTGCGCTTCCAGTAGTGTAACCCAATCAAAATGGTGTTCGCATGCGCTTCGAAACGTAAAGCTGAGGACCCACTACAACGCACCAAATCGTTATCGCAACGGTCGCCATTTCTGTGCATTGTTTTAATATCATAAAAACGCACGACTTTGCGTAAAAAATGATGCACGCAAAACGCATGTGCATCGGTGTGCTAACACTCATAAAAACACGTTAGTGGGCCTACATTACATAGGTCAGTGCAATCACTAACCCCTTACATTAAGGTGCCAGTAAGGGACTTACCTGTGATGTTCCCGATAAATTTACACCTGACGTTACAGCTCTAACGACGATCATTAGTTTAATCTGACGAGGAAGATGTTAAAAGTCACAAAACATTCGTAGAATAAACATCTAATCGGTTTTACATCTACTGTAAACACACATAACAGGGTTTATTATTGCTTGAGCATTAATGGGACAGTTAATACCCTGTTATGTTCTTGTTTAAAACAAATTTACTCCCTAATTCAAACTGTAACGTTACAAAATCCAGCCATTGGAATGAATGAAATGAAAATTCTAATTCATCGCTGGAATCGCCAGCCGTGTTCAATCAAAACATGTCCCGATAAATTCTGTGCTTGTAAACTGTAACGTTATGTTTCCAGTCACACCTGGGAACGTTGTATTAAACATACCCTGATATCGCCCCCCCACGCTAGTCTAGATCTGCCATTGGACAGTATTCAGAGGGTCTTATAAAACTATTGTGATTGGCTGTGGCGGATCCAGAACCTTATGTGAACTATAACTTAGTAGTGTCTGGGGGGCCAATATGACAATGGATCTTTTTGCAGTTGGAAAGTTAATTATCCCCAGATCGTATACCTGCTGAATCACCAATGGTTACATTGTATCTGGTCAGGAATTAAATGGGATCAATAGATCATAAAGCACTCGGACTTCTGGGTATTCGCAATTAAAATATAAAAGGGGAGGGGGAGTCTATGGGTATAATAAAGAAACACAAACTCAGCATATTCCATTTACTGACAAGGAAACACGGCAAGATGACTAGGGATGAAAACTACAACTCTCAGCATCCTTCATAAGGCTATGGCAGATTCTTGCATCACATCAACATCTCTTAACCTAGCACAGCTCTGCGCAGATTCTCCCATTGTTCCCTTGTGGCGCTATATAAATAACAATAGACAATCCCGATAGTTTGTTGGTGATATTTCAGGAATGAAAATCAAAGTTAAATCTCTTTGTACCAGGAGATTATAATGAAATACAGGACAGAGACGGGGGAATCCAACAGCTTCTCTCTCTATGTCTCTCATTCACATTACTGAGTCTGACAGGCGAATATCTCACTGTTTTAACAATCCACTGTCAAACTAACCGATCCCATCCCACGCGGGTATAAGATGGAAATAGTGTGTGTGTACTGTATGTGTATTAACTCCTTCCTTCATAACAAACTAACAGATCCATCCCACGCAGGGTGTAGATGGAAATAGTGTGTGTGTTGTAACTGTGTGTGTATTAACTCCTTCCCTTCCATAACAACTAACAGATCCCATCCCACGCAGGGTGTAGATGGAAATAGTGGTGTGGTAACTGTATGTGTATTGACTCCTCCCTTCCATAACAAACTAACAGATCCACCCACGCGGGGGTGTAAGATGGAAATAGTGTGTGTGTAACTGTGTGTGTATTAACTCCTTCCTTTCCATAACAAACTAACAGATCCCATCCCACGCGGGGTGTAAGATGGAAATAGTTGTGGTGTGTAATCTGTATGTGTATTGACTTCCTCCCTTCCTACAAACTACAGATCCCCATCACGCGGGGGTGTATAAGATGGAAATAGTGTGTGTGTAACTGTGTGTGTATTAACTCCTTCCCTTCCATAACAAACTAACAGATCCCATCCCACGCAGGGTTTAAGATGGAATAGTTTGGTGTGTAACTGTGTGTGTATTAACTCCTTCCCTTCCATAACAAACTACAGATCCCATCCCACGCCAGGGTGTAAGATGGAAATATGTGTGTGTAACTGTGTGTGTATTACTCTTCCTTCCCATAACAAACCAAGATCCCATCCCACGCGGGGTGTAAGATGGAAAAGTGTGTGTGTTGTAACTGTGTGTGTATTACTCCTTCCCTTCCATAAAAAACTAACAGATCCCATCCCACGCGGGGTGTAAGATGGAATAGGTGTGTGGTAACTGTGTGTGGTATTAACCTCTCCCCTTCCTATACAAACTAACAGATCCCATCCCACGCGGGGTGTAAGACGGAAATAGTGTTGTGTAAACTGTGTGTGTTAACTCCTTCCCTTCCATAACAAACTAACAGATCCCATCCCACCGGGGTGTAAGATGGAAATAGTGTGTGTGTGTAACTGTGTGTGTATTAACCTCCTTCCTTCCATAACAAACTAACGATCCATCCCACCGCGGGGTGTAAGATGGAAATGTGGTGTGTGTAACTGTTGTGTATTAACATCCTCTCCCTTCCATAACAAACTAACAGATCCCATCCCACGCGGGGTGTAAGATGGAAAGTGGTTGTGTGTAACTGTGTTGTATTAACTCCGTCCCTTCCATAACAAACTAACAGATCCCATCCCACGCGCGGGGTGTAAATGGAATAGTGTGTGTGTACCTGTGTGTGTATAACTAACTCCTTCCCTTCCATAAACAACTAAACAGATCCCATCCCACGCGGTGTGTAAAGATGGAAATAGTGTGTGTGTAACTGTGTGTGTTATACTCCTTCCCTTCCATAACACCTAACAGATCCCTCCCACGCGGGTTAAGATGGAAATAGGTGTGTGTAACTGTGTGTGTATTAACTCCTTCCCTTCCATAACAACTAACAGATCCCATCCCAACGCGGGTGTAAGATGAAATAGTGTGTGTGTAACTGTGTGTGTATTAACTCCTTCCTTCCATAACAAACTAACAGATCCCATCCCCACAGCGGGGTATAAGATGGAAATAGTGTGTGTAACTGTGTGTTGTATTAACTCCTCCTTCCATAACAACTAACAGATCCCATCCACGCGGTGGTAAGATGGAAAATAGTGTGGTGTGTGTAACTGTGTGTGTATCCTAACTCCTTCCCTTCCATAACAAACTAACAGATCCCTCCCACGCGGGGTGTAAGATGGAAATAGTGTGTGTGTAACTGGTGTGTGTATTAACCTCCTTCCTTCCATAACAAACTAACAGATCCCATCCCACGCGGGGTGTAAGATGGAATAGTGTGTGTGTAACTGTGTGTTTAACTCCTTCCCTTCCATAACAAACTAACAGATCCCATCCCACGCGGGTGTTAAATGGAAATAGTGTGTGTGTAACTTGTGTGTGTATTAACTCCTTCCCTTCCATAACAAACTGTACAGCAAAATGAGAGAACTTTCCACCCCAGATCACGTACACCAGTGATGGAAGGACAGACAATCCACATTCAGAATAGACAGAGACAGACCCAGGGAATCTAAAGGGGAAACTGACCGGTTTATAAGGAACCTTATGATGTGTTTTATTTTAACCAAGGGAACTGCCATATTGCTTACCCTTATGCTTCTAGAATTCAGTAAAACTCTTATTAGTACTAAAAAAATGAATCAATCGATATGGCAGCTCCCCTCCATATCCATTAACGTGTAAATAAGGAATGTTCTCACTGTAAACTGCGTCTTGAAATAGAATTTTATTTATTACACAGACTACTGTATCGTTCCTCCAGCACCGACATTTAGAGTGTCAGCTCTTCAACACAGGCAGAGATCATTCCCTGAAACCATTGTCTATACCGTGTTAATAAAATACAGAGATCATTCCCTGAAACCATTGTCTATACCGTGTTAATAAAATACGGGGAATGTTGTAAATTAACGAGGGTCGTCACTGAAAAGAGATTTTTTTTGGTCCTTTGTCTGGAAAGTTAAAGGTTAATAAAAAAAACCTCGTAAAAATAGATTATAAATATATTAACGTTCTTCATCTCTCCCATAATCCACGATAGATTATAAATATATTAACGTTCTTCATCTCTCCCATAATCCACGATGCTGTGATCTGTAATGTGAACACGGAGAGTGTTTAGTAATTAGCGTCAGTCGTCAATCAGATGTTCCCAAAGCCGAGAATCAGAAACGCCAAATCCTTGAAATCCTAATGGGCATTTAAATGTCTGTATTTACTGTCTCCCTCCTCTCTCTCCCGTCCCTATGTGCTGCCTCCCACTAATGGCTCTGATGTACTTGGCAGACGAAGTACAGATAAACCAATGTCACTCGTTAAAATAGTGTGTGTGTAAACTGTGGGGATAACTCCTTCCTTCCATAACAAACTACAGATCCATCCCACGCGGGGTGTAAGATGGAATAGTGAGTGGTAACTGTGGTGATTCACTCTCTTCCTTCCAGAACAACGATACAGCAAAATGATGAGAACTTTCCCCATCACGTGCAACCAGGAGAAGCCAGACATCCACATTCAGATAGACAGAGACAGACCCAGGGAATCTAAAGGGAAACTGACCGGGTTTATAAGGAAACTTAGATGTGTTTTATTTGTAACCAAGGGAAACTGCCATATTAGCTTACCCTTATGCTTCTAGGAATCAGAAAAACTCTTATTAGTATAAAAAAATGAATCAATCGATATGGCAGATCCCCTCATATCCATTAAAGTGTTAAAATAAGGAATGTTCTCACTGTAACATGACGTCTTGAAATGAATTTATTTATACACCCGACTAATGGATCGTTCCTCCAGCACAGACATTTAGAGTGTCAGCTCTTCAACCAGGCAGAGAGATCATCCCGAAACATTGTTATACCGTGTTAATAAAATCGGGGAGTTTGTAAATTAACGAGGGGCGTCATCTGGAAAAGACGATTGTTTTTGTCATTGTCTGGAAAAAAAACAGTTTTTTTTAAAAGGGTACTAAAAAAAACCTCTAAACAAATAGAGATTAATATATTAACGTTCTTCATTCTCTCCAATAATCCAGATGCTGTGATCTGTAATGTGAACACGGAGAGTGTTTTAAATGTAATAGCGTCAGTCGTCAATCAGATGTTCCCAAAGCGATTGAATCAGAAACGCCCAAATCTTGAAATCTAAAGGGCATTTAAATGTCTGTAGTTACTGTTCTCCCTTACTCTCTCCTCCGTCCCTAGTGCTGCCTCCCACGTAATAGGCTTAGAGGTACTGGCAGACGAAGTACAGATAACCAATGTCACTGTACCACACTTACCTAATGTGTTAAAGTGCGTCGTACGGAGCACAAGCACGACATGGCGGGCAGATGGGGAAAACGCACATGCCAAGTTGCCACTTAGTGATGGCAACATATGGTAACACATGCAAAATCTGCCACAGGAGATCTTCCAGATAAGATTATATTCTCAAAACAGCCGCATCTTCCCGGTGAGACAAACAAGCCGCTCAAAGCCTGCACCTTGATTGATAGGAAGAGAGACGAGAAGTGTAAATATGCAGGGAACGGTAACACAATTGGTTATGGTTTATTCACCTTTGTGATGACATGACCGCATATGAAATTATAGTCCAGTGTATATCATTGTACAATTTCATTTTCTGTCTTGCAGAACGATACTGAGAATGTCTGAGTCACTGATCAAGAGGAGGGGTAGTATCTGCAAGCTTTTCCTCCTACTGAATATTTTCAGTTCTGTTTGACTGAGGAAGTATATAGAAAGCCAAGAGATAATCATGATTCAGCAGTTTTTCCTTTCAAAGTCATAAGCTTACAAGACAACTGTGATTAGAAAAAAAAACTTTCCATAAAAAAAAAAACTTGCTTGATGAAACAGTCTAAACAAAACACCGAGGGACCTCCGACCAGCTAACTAGCTCAATGAGGGAGATTATGGACTGTCCGGGACATTTTACCAGAGAGCAATGTGGCTCTATCCTGGCACTGGCTAGTGCCCGCTATCACTGCCCAATCATGTGTTCATGTATTGCCTATCAGCTGGATTACCATCGAGGTGGCCTCGATGAGCTGTAGGAGTATTAACACACAGATGCAGATGTAATGGATGGTGCCATTGCTAAATAGTGGGATTTTCTATTGCTAATACTCACACAACGCGCACTTTCCTATGCTGCTGTGTGGTACCGTTCCCATGAACAAGTTTATCTCCACACTAAAAGCTTTCCATAACAGCCCCATTTACAATGGTTGAAGCTCCAAGTGGAATAAAATGTCCATTAATGGTAATGAACCCCCTAGCCAATGGGATCTACACCTGCCTGCAAGCAGTATTCCCGAATCCCCGATAGGCTCCCTATATTTATATGAGGTCATACTGATGATTTCAGCAGTCCATAGTTTCGTGTTTTTAACAATAAAAATCCTCCACAAACTATAAGAGTTCTAATGTAAGTGACTTTTACCATTACGGTTAGATTGTTACAGATTAGCAGAATTTCCAAATGGAATGTTATAGATAGACCTGAAATAAATATTTATAAACGGTACAGAGAGGATCTGTTAACAGGACCAATATGTTTACTTCACCTAGAGTTCCTTTCGCCCTACAGGAGGTCGGCCCTTTCCTTCCTTGTATCGCCGAGATCTTTCCATTTCTTTCCATAGCAGAGAAGATGATTCACTTGTTCACAGACCCTCTGCTCCGGGTTTTTCGCGAGGCTTGGCGGCGGCTTCTTGTTACTGTGCAAGATGAACCTGTACAAGAGGAAAACCTGTTAAGACTATTTGGCAGCTCTAGAAAGAAAAACCTCTAAACCGGAAGATGGGTAAAACCCAAACTATGAGCGTCTGGAAGGAGAAAATAAAGGGAAATAGACGGTTCAATGTATTTACCATGCGTGTGTCCTCCCATGTTAATGTATACCATGCGTGTGTCTCCCATGTTAAATGTATTACCCTGTGTGTGTACTACCATGTTAAATGTATTACCCGGGTGTGTACTCCCATGTTAAATGTATTACCCCGGCGTGTGTCTCCCATGTTTAAATGTATTACCCTGCTGTGTGTGTACTCCCATGTTAAAATGTAGTAACCATGCGTTGGGTGTGTGTCCTCCCATGTTAAAATTGTTTACCCATGCGTGTGTCCTCCAATGTTAAATGATTACCTGCGTTGTGTACTCCCATGGTAAATATATTACCCTGCGTGTGTACTCCCATGTAAATGTATTACCTGCGTGGGTACTCCAGGTTAAATGGTATATTTACCCTGCGTGGTACTTCCCATGTTAAAGGGATTACCTGCGGTGTGTACATCCCATGTTAAATGTTATTGCCCTGTGTGTGTACTCCCATGTTAAATGTATTGCCCTGTGTGTACTCCCATGTTAAATGTATTGCCCTGTGTGTGTACTCCCATAAATAGTGTGTGTGTAAACTGTGGGGATAACTCCTTCCTTCCATAACAAACTACAGATCCATCCCACGCGGGGTGTAAGATGGAATAGTGAGTGGTAACTGTGGTGATTCACTCTCTTCCTTCCAGAACAACGATACAGCAAAATGATGAGAACTTTCCCCATCACGTGCAACCAGGAGAAGCCAGACATCCACATTCAGATAGACAGAGACAGACCCAGGGAATCTAAAGGGAAACTGACCGGGTTTATAAGGAAACTTAGATGTGTTTTATTTGTAACCAAGGGAAACTGCCATATTAGCTTACCCTTATGCTTCTAGGAATCAGAAAAACTCTTATTAGTATAAAAAAATGAATCAATCGATATGGCAGATCCCCTCATATCCATTAAAGTGTTAAAATAAGGAATGTTCTCACTGTAACATGACGTCTTGAAATGAATTTATTTATACACCCGACTAATGGATCGTTCCTCCAGCACAGACATTTAGAGTGTCAGCTCTTCAACCAGGCAGAGAGATCATCCCGAAACATTGTTATACCGTGTTAATAAAATCGGGGAGTTTGTAAATTAACGAGGGGCGTCATCTGGAAAAGACGATTGTTTTTGTCATTGTCTGGAAAAAAAACAGTTTTTTTTAAAAGGGTACTAAAAAAAACCTCTAAACAAATAGAGATTAATATATTAACGTTCTTCATTCTCTCCAATAATCCAGATGCTGTGATCTGTAATGTGAACACGGAGAGTGTTTTAAATGTAATAGCGTCAGTCGTCAATCAGATGTTCCCAAAGCGATTGAATCAGAAACGCCCAAATCTTGAAATCTAAAGGGCATTTAAATGTCTGTAGTTACTGTTCTCCCTTACTCTCTCCTCCGTCCCTAGTGCTGCCTCCCACGTAATAGGCTTAGAGGTACTGGCAGACGAAGTACAGATAACCAATGTCACTGTACCACACTTACCTAATGTGTTAAAGTGCGTCGTACGGAGCACAAGCACGACATGGCGGGCAGATGGGGAAAACGCACATGCCAAGTTGCCACTTAGTGATGGCAACATATGGTAACACATGCAAAATCTGCCACAGGAGATCTTCCAGATAAGATTATATTCTCAAAACAGCCGCATCTTCCCGGTGAGACAAACAAGCCGCTCAAAGCCTGCACCTTGATTGATAGGAAGAGAGACGAGAAGTGTAAATATGCAGGGAACGGTAACACAATTGGTTATGGTTTATTCACCTTTGTGATGACATGACCGCATATGAAATTATAGTCCAGTGTATATCATTGTACAATTTCATTTTCTGTCTTGCAGAACGATACTGAGAATGTCTGAGTCACTGATCAAGAGGAGGGGTAGTATCTGCAAGCTTTTCCTCCTACTGAATATTTTCAGTTCTGTTTGACTGAGGAAGTATATAGAAAGCCAAGAGATAATCATGATTCAGCAGTTTTTCCTTTCAAAGTCATAAGCTTACAAGACAACTGTGATTAGAAAAAAAAACTTTCCATAAAAAAAAAAACTTGCTTGATGAAACAGTCTAAACAAAACACCGAGGGACCTCCGACCAGCTAACTAGCTCAATGAGGGAGATTATGGACTGTCCGGGACATTTTACCAGAGAGCAATGTGGCTCTATCCTGGCACTGGCTAGTGCCCGCTATCACTGCCCAATCATGTGTTCATGTATTGCCTATCAGCTGGATTACCATCGAGGTGGCCTCGATGAGCTGTAGGAGTATTAACACACAGATGCAGATGTAATGGATGGTGCCATTGCTAAATAGTGGGATTTTCTATTGCTAATACTCACACAACGCGCACTTTCCTATGCTGCTGTGTGGTACCGTTCCCATGAACAAGTTTATCTCCACACTAAAAGCTTTCCATAACAGCCCCATTTACAATGGTTGAAGCTCCAAGTGGAATAAAATGTCCATTAATGGTAATGAACCCCCTAGCCAATGGGATCTACACCTGCCTGCAAGCAGTATTCCCGAATCCCCGATAGGCTCCCTATATTTATATGAGGTCATACTGATGATTTCAGCAGTCCATAGTTTCGTGTTTTTAACAATAAAAATCCTCCACAAACTATAAGAGTTCTAATGTAAGTGACTTTTACCATTACGGTTAGATTGTTACAGATTAGCAGAATTTCCAAATGGAATGTTATAGATAGACCTGAAATAAATATTTATAAACGGTACAGAGAGGATCTGTTAACAGGACCAATATGTTTACTTCACCTAGAGTTCCTTTCGCCCTACAGGAGGTCGGCCCTTTCCTTCCTTGTATCGCCGAGATCTTTCCATTTCTTTCCATAGCAGAGAAGATGATTCACTTGTTCACAGACCCTCTGCTCCGGGTTTTTCGCGAGGCTTGGCGGCGGCTTCTTGTTACTGTGCAAGATGAACCTGTACAAGAGGAAAACCTGTTAAGACTATTTGGCAGCTCTAGAAAGAAAAACCTCTAAACCGGAAGATGGGTAAAACCCAAACTATGAGCGTCTGGAAGGAGAAAATAAAGGGAAATAGACGGTTCAATGTATTTACCATGCGTGTGTCCTCCCATGTTAATGTATACCATGCGTGTGTCTCCCATGTTAAATGTATTACCCTGTGTGTGTACTACCATGTTAAATGTATTACCCGGGTGTGTACTCCCATGTTAAATGTATTACCCCGGCGTGTGTCTCCCATGTTTAAATGTATTACCCTGCTGTGTGTGTACTCCCATGTTAAAATGTAGTAACCATGCGTTGGGTGTGTGTCCTCCCATGTTAAAATTGTTTACCCATGCGTGTGTCCTCCAATGTTAAATGATTACCTGCGTTGTGTACTCCCATGGTAAATATATTACCCTGCGTGTGTACTCCCATGTAAATGTATTACCTGCGTGGGTACTCCAGGTTAAATGGTATATTTACCCTGCGTGGTACTTCCCATGTTAAAGGGATTACCTGCGGTGTGTACATCCCATGTTAAATGTTATTGCCCTGTTGTTTGTGGTACTCCCATGTTAAAGTATTGCCCTGTGGTACTCCCATGATTAATGTATTGCCCTGGTGTGTGTACTCCCATGTAAATGTATTGCCCTGTGTGTGTACTCCCATGTTAAATGTATTGCCCTGTGTGTATGCTCCGAGGGTAAATGTATCACATCCCATAATAACTACGAGATCACAGGACAGGAGCCAGGAGGGGAATGAATCAGGTGGGAAGGCATTAAAGGACAAGTTTAAATTTACACACAGAGTTTTCTGTTGGTGTCCAGGTTGGTTTAATCACTTTTTAGTGGTCCTAAAGTAGCTGTCTCCGGGCTGTCACGTACAGTCTCTACTCACATACCATCTCTACTCACCAATCGACTCTACTCACCTACCATTTCTACTCACCTACCATCTCTACTCACCTACTGTCTCTACTCACCTACCGTCTCTACTCACCTACAGTCTCTACTCACCTACCGTCTCTACTCACCTACCGTCAATACTCACCTACAGTCTCTACTCACCTACAGTCAATACTCACCTACAGTCTCTACTCACCATACGATTCAATACTGCACCTCCGTCTCTACTCACAGATTTACTACAGTCAATACTCACCTACAGTCTCTACTCACCTACAGTCAATACTCACCTACAGCCGTGTTCTTTGCGTGTTCTATATAAATCGGTAATATAATATTACACAATAGAACGGTTTATCCTGAAAATGTCTGCGCTGTGGCCCAGGAAGCGATTTCCCTCTTAACATAGAAATGTGGTCACGTGGATCCATTAAACTACACGTGGCCCAGAGGGGAGAAATTATAATGGACATTTCCAATGTTTCTCTTCGCTTCGGCCCAATGAATTTTCCCTTTTTAATCAGGCTGAGCGTTAAAATTGTCTCCATTCCTTTTCAGTGAGCCTTACAACAGGAGACCCAGAGCAGCTTCCATTAACAAAGCAGGTTAAAGGCAGCCAATGAATTATGGATATTGGTGCTTGTTGGGTGTATGGGGCGGAAAGACGGATCTCGGGGCTGAATCCAACATTGAGGTTTCCATCTGTCTCGTCCGGGAATCCCGGATACAATAAGGAAATATCCTGGATAAGACACTGATCTCTGGCAGGAATTCTCTCCATATTGAATAATAATTTATTGATTAATATAATAAAATATTATGGCCAGTAAATCCCGGGACAGGTAATAAGGGATTAAATGATTTCCATCAAGACCCTATTAGGGACAGGACTGTGGAAATGGTTAATGAGGGAGCGTGTAATGAGCAATTAACAAGGGAATTAATTTAATTAGACGGGTCACATCCAATTAGCAGTATGACGAAGAGTTGTGGTTCTGGATGTCAAGTCCGGTCAGATTGGAGGTGCCACCGTATTGATCATCCACACACAGACCAACCCCCCTCCTATAGACCTAGTCACAATCCTGGTATATTCAAGGATATTCCCTCCACCATGTACTACCCTGCAGTGTGGATCTGTATACGACTGACATACATAGATTGTGAGCTGTTTACCCTTTAGCTTCCCATACAGAACCACATACATTACGATAGATGTCTGAATACATCAGCCAGACTCACAGTATTGATATCACATAAACAATGTTCTATACTTATTACAGAAAGAATTAAAATCAACACATGATTTAAGGTCAGGTCAGGCCTCAAACACGCTAACAAAAAGGAGAATTTGGGCATTAAAAAAAGTAAACTTCTGATATATATTACTTGTCTTTCTGTGTAACTAGCTAGAGTTACTGTATGCTTCCCATGTTAAATGTATTGCCCTGTGTGTGTACTCCCATGTTAAATGCAGTGTTCTCCCCAGAATTTTTTTCCTGCCGGGTGGCATGAAAAAGTAGCCGGGTGGCATGAAAAAGTAGCCGGGTGGGGTAGGACGGGGAAATTTGGTGGTAAGGGAAAATGTGCACTGCATCATGCTCATTATATAGGTCAGGGATGTCTAACTTTCATCCCACTAGATGTTTGAAAACTATAACTCCCAGCATTCCATGGCTGTAGAATGCAGGGAGTTGTAGTTCGTCAACATCTGCAGGTGACCCATGTAACATAGCAGCACAAGCATGTGATACCCTTTTGTGGCCTTGGAGGTCTTGGAAAAGCTAGTGAACGTGCTAAAATAATCTTGCAGGTGTAAAAAAAGGGTCTGGACTGAGCAGTTTTGGCGGGAGTTTTTACTGACCTATTGGCACCTATTAAACCTACTTCTAAATTCTTTTAAATCTTTTTAAGTGTTCTCTCAAGAATTTATTTCCAGCCGGGTGGCATGAAAAAGTAGCCGGGTGGGCCGCCCAGCTAAAAGACCCTAGGGAGAACACTGAAATGTATTGCCCTGTGTGTATGCTCCGAGGGTAAATGTATCACATCCCATAATAACTACGAGATCACAGGACAGGAGCCAGGAGGGGAATGAATCAGGTGGGAAGGTATTAAAGGACAAGTTTAAATTTACACACAGAGTTTTCTGTTGGTGTCCAGGTTGGTTTTCTCACTTTTTAGTGGTCCTAAAGTAGCTGTCTCCGGGCTGTCACGTACAGTCTCTACTCACCTACCATCTCTACTCACCAATCGACTCTACTCACCTACCATCTCTACTCACCTACCATTTCTACTCACCTACCATCTCTACTCACCTACCGTCTCTACTCACCTACAGTCTCTACTCACCTACAGTCTCTACTCACCTACAGTCTCTACTCACCTACCATCTCTACTCACCTACAGTCAATACTCACCTACAGTCAATACTCACCTACAGTCTCTACTCACCTACAGTCAATACTCACCTACAGTCTCTACTCACCTACAGTCAATACTCACCTACAGTCTCTACTCACCTACAGTCAATACTCACCTACAGTCTCT
>CM033476.1:95266068-95298780 GCA_019447015.1 Hymenochirus boettgeri
AATGGAACGTCCAATCATAACTTCCCGCAGGGACGCACTCACATTCCGCTTGCCTTTGGCCTGTTCTTTCCCTTTAACTCCATTAAATCAGACACTTGTTCTAAATCAAACCCTCTGGGGGAAGCAGGAAAGTGATGGGAGTGCAGCGTGAGAATAGAAAAGCAGAGCAAGTATTTTCTAACCAACACTATTCACAGATCAAGGGACATGTCAATGCTGATGGGGAATCACAATGGAATCAGCATAATTATGTTTACAGGAACGACCTGTAAGGCTGGGTACACACAGTACCAATCTGTAAGGCTGGGTACACACGATACCCATCTAACTGTACCTGACAGATACCCATCTAACTGTACCTGACAGATACCCATCTCACTGTACCTGACAGATACCCATCTCACTGTACCTGACAGATACCATCTTACTGTACCTGACAGATACCATCTAATTGTACCTGACAGATACCATCTAACTGTACCTGACAGATACCCATCTAACTGTACCTGACAGATACCATCTTACTGTACCTGACAGATACCATCTAACTGTACCTGACAGATACCATCTAACTGTACCTGACAGATACCCATCTAACTGTACCTGACAGATACCCATCAAACTGTACCTGACAGATACCCATCAAACTGTACCTGACAGATACCCATCTAACTGTACCTGACAGATACCATCTAACTGTACCTGACAGATACCCATCTAAATGTACCTGACAGATACATAACTGTACCTGACAGATACCCATCTAACTGTACCTGACAGATACATAACTGTACCTCATGCGCCCCCTGTTGGCACCCCTGGTCTATATACTAACAGGTGACACATTAAATGGCCTTTCCTTTTAATTAATGGTCTTAACCTCAGAATCCAAACGCAGCTGGAATCTCTGTGTATTTTCTTATCTGCTAAACTTTAGATAATTTATGCAGCGTCTGCAGCACGAACATATTTTATAACCTAAAAACATTGAACAAGATAAAACCTTATGGGAACCAGATGCTTATGGAACATGTCGGACAGAAGTGCTAAATGGAATCAGTGAGACCAGATTGTTACTGCTCTCCCCACGTGTCTGGGGTCTATGGTCCTCCAACTCGCTGCTCCTGCTAATACAGGGTGACGGCCATTTGGAAAGGGCCCCGTACTTTCCTTTTACCGCCGCCTACAACGTTATCCTCTCTCCTTATATGGGATAAGACTTTTGTCGCACAAAAAACGCCGTCAGCAAAGAACAAAGAAAACCCCCGACACCGGTCATTTTCACCGACGATTTTATCCAAGGAGTCGCCCCGCGTTTAGCTGCTGAGACTCTTTAAAGATTGTAGAGTCATCGGGGAGAAAACGTCTTTTCCTTAACCCTTCACCCACAGAGGGGCTAATGTGTCTGAATGTTTCAATCCTGACCTACTGTCACCTATTCCAAGGCACTAACCACGGCTTATGTCCCCAGCCGTATTGCTAAAAGACAATCGCACCATTTACAACACTTCCCATCAGAATTTACAGTGTAAACTTCCTTCCAAATCACAGGGAATCTACATTCTGGATACACTGAGTTTTAACGTGGCGCCATTAAGCCAATAAACCGTAAATAACCATGTAGCCAATGGGAGCTTTAGACCAAATATTATTATAGCCAATCAGAACTTCTCAGTGATTAACCAAACAGATCCAATCTTTTATAGGCTATATCGAAATCAGCCAATTAAAATACAAGAACACATTCATCACTCTAATGAAAAATTATATAGGTAAATCACCCCCATACATAGAAAGCCACTGATTATATACCAGCTCTGGCAATCCACACCCCACCTCTGATTGGTGCAAAGATTGTGCTACAGACACACAGTTTATTTCAACTTTGAAAGAGCAGTCTGCAAGGTATGATGGGATTATTCCCAATGTTACAATTAAGGCTCATACAGGGACGCATGATGTGTAACAAACCGCCATTTCACCTGACATTCGGAACGGGAGAGTCGACCCCACAATTGCACGTGTGTACAAGCATTAGACTGCCTTTAGAAAGTCTCTGTAATTGTAACAATGTGTCATTCTGCTGATGAGTGATAACTAGGATCTGAGCATGCTCAGCCCAGGACTTTGTAGGTGGGGTGTGTCAATGCATTTTGTATAAACACAGATTTCCCTGCAAATATCTCATGAACCAGGTAACACAGAGATATATGAAATGGCTTATTTTAATCAGCTCTCTGTACTCTCTATGTAAGGAACCGCTAACGTGTGTCAATCATTCAGACACTATTAATAGACCCAACCTCTATTTCTACATTTAAAGGAACGAGTTCCTACAGTCGTCTCTCCTATAAAATAATAACCTTATATTTTTACGTTTCATGGTGACTGTGTCTGTATATTTCTATTTGTTCAAACAATCTGCTGGAACGGTTCATTCCACTTTTTAAGGCACCGAAGGCTGTTTTATAGCGACGTTCTACACGGTTATTATGTGTAATGCAGATCGATTCCCATTGTAGACGCGAGGTTGCGTTACAATTACTGTCCTTGAAATTCCATTACAATTGTAATGAATGGAATTCATCAGAAATGTGCTCAAAAACTGAACGATCATCTAGAATCCAGCAAGTTACTTCTCATGTGTCGGAAGGAGAGATTTCTATTTAGTGGGGTCATTCCAGGCACCAGTCAGACACCCAATCAGAAACTGAGAACATGATGGGAGGAAAGACAAGGATTGGTGGAATGGAGCATATTGAACCCTCTATAATAATTCCCACCAGTACCTGGTACCTTACACTGTATTACATGGGCCATAGAAACACCAACTCTACAAGGCAGCCAATTACTATGATCCTTACAATGACATCAATAGTGATGTCACCGTTTCGCGATCTTCCTGACTGCACATTCCAATGTGGGACCAATGGGATCGGCCAATTATCGGTTGTCTGTGTGGTCTGGAAATTTTGGCCCCTATACTTCAGTATGTTTATGTGTAAGGCTGGGTACACAAGGTACAAGTGTGTAAGGCTGGGTACAAAAGTACCAATCTGTAAGGCTGGGTACACACGGCACCAATGTGTAAGGCTGGGTACACACGGTACCAATCTGTAGGCTGGGTACACACCGTACCAATGTGTAAGGCTGGGTACACCGTACCAATGTGTAAAGCTGGGTACACACGGCACCAATGTGTAAGGCTGGGTACACACGGTACCAATCTGTAAGGCTGGGTACACACCGTACCAATGTGTAAGGCTGGGTACACACACAGCACAATCTGTAGGCTGGGTACACACAGTACCATATGTAAGGCTGGGTACACACAGTACCAATTGTAAGGCTGGGTACACACAGTACCAATCTGTAAGGCTGGGTACACACAGTACCAATCTGTAAGGGCTGGTACACACAGCACCAATATGTAAGGCTGGGTACACACAGACCAATGTTGTAAGGTGGGTACACACAGTACCAATGTGTAAGGCTGGGTACCACAAGTACCATCTGTAAGGCTGGGTACACACCAACACCAATTGTAAGGCTGGGTAACACAGTACCAATGTGTAAGGCTGGGTACCCACAGTACCAATCTGTAAGGCTGGGTACACACGTACCAATCTGTAAGGCTGGGTACACACAGTACCAATCTGTAAGGCTGGGTACACACAGTACCAATCTGTAAGGCTGGGTACACACCGTACACACTGTGTAAGGCTGGTAAACAGTACCAATCTGTAAGGCTGGGTACACACAGTACCAAGGTGTAAGGCTGGGTACACCCGACTACCAATGTGGAAGGCTGGGTACACACAGTACCAATGTGTAAGGCTGGGTACACACAGTACCAATGTGTAAGGCTGGGTACACACAGTACCAATCTGTAAGGCTGGGTACACACCGTACCAATGTGTAAGGCTGGGTACACACAGCACCAATCTGTAAGGCTGGGTACACAGTACCAATCTGTAAGGCTGGGTACACACGTACAATCTGAAGGCGGGTACACACGTACCAATCTGTAAGGCTGGGTACACACAGTACCCAATCTGTAAGGCTGGGTACACACAGTACCATCTGTAAGGTGGGTACACACAGTACAATGTGTAAGGCTGGGTACACACAGTACCAATCTGTAAGGCTGGGTACACACAGTACCAATCTGTGTAAGCTGGGTACAAACAGTACCAATGTAAGGCTGGGTAAACACAGTCAATGTGTAAGGCTGGGTACACACGTACCAATCTGTAAGGCTGGGTACACACAGTACCAATCTGTAAGGATGGGTACACCACAGTACCAATCTGTAAGGCTGGGTACACACAGTACCAATCTGTAAGGCTGGGTACACACAGTACCAATGTGTAAGGCTGGGTACACACAGTAACACTCTGTAAGGCTGGGTACACACAGTACCAATGTGTAAGGCTGGGTACACACAGTACCAATCTGTAAGGCTGGGTACACACAGTACCAATCTGTAAGGCTGGGTACACACAGTACCAATCTGTAAGGCTGGGTACACACAGTACCAATGTGTAAGGCTGGGTACACACAGTACCAATCGTTAAGGCTGGGTACACACAGTACCAATGTAAGGCTGGGTACACACAGACCAATGTGTAAAGTGGGTACAACAGTACCAACTGTAAGGCTGGGTACACACAGTACCAATCTGTAAGGCTGGGTACACACAGTACCAATCTGTAAGGCTGGGTACCACAGTACCAATCTGTAAGGCTGGTACCAACAGTACCAATCTGTAAGGGGTCACCAGTACCAAGTGTAAGGCTGGGTAACACGGTACCAATCTGTAAGGTGGGTACAACACGTACCAATCTGTAAGGCGGGTACACCACAGTACCAATGTAAGGGCTGGGTACCACAGTACCAATCTGTAAGGCGGGTACACACAGTACAATCTGTAAGGGGGTACCACAGTACCAATGTGTAAGGTGGGTACACACAGTACAATCTGTAAGGCTGGGTACACACAGTACCAATTGTAAGGCTGGGTACACACAGTACCAATGTGTAAGGCTGGGTAACACAGTAACAATCTGTAGGCTGGGTACACACTGTACCATATGTAAGGCTGGGTCACACGTACCAATCTGTAAGCTGGGTACACACGTACCAATCTGTAAGCTGGGTACACACAGTACCAATCTGTAAGGCTGGGTACACAAAGTACCAATCTGTAAGGCTGGGTACACACAGTACAATTGTAAGGATGGGTACACACAGTACCAATGTGTAAGGCGGGTACACACAGTACCATCTGTAAGGCTGGGTCACAACAGTACCAATTGTAAGGCTGGGTCACACAGTACCAATGTAAGCGGGGTACACACAGTACCAATGTGTAAGGCTGGGTACACACAGACCAATCTGTAAGGCTGGGGACACACAGTACCAAGTGTAAGGGGGTCACAAGTACTCTGAAGGTGGGTACACACATACCAATATGTAGGCTGGGTACACACAGTACCAATCTGTAAGGCTGGGTACACACAGTACCAATCTGTAAGGCTGGGTACACACAGTACCCAATTGTAAGGCTGGTCACAGAGTCCACCATCTGTAAGGCTGGGTACACACAGTACCAATGTGTAGGCTGGGTACACACAGTACCAATCTGTAAGCTGGGTACACACAGTACCAATGTAAGGCTGGGTAACACAGTACCAATCTGTAAGGTGGTCACACGTACCAATGGTAAGCTGGGTACACACAGTACCAATTGTAGGCTGGTACCACAGTACCAATGTGTAAGGCTGGGTACACACAGTACAATCTGAAGGCTTGGTACACACAGTACCAATCTGTAAGGCTGGGTACACACAGTACCAATCTGTAAGGCTGGGTACACACAGTACCAATGTGTAAGGCTGGGTAACACAGTACCAATCTGTAAGGATGGGTACACACAGGCCAATCTGTAAGGCTGGGTACACACAGATTCCAATCTGTAAGGTGGGTACACACAGTACCAATGTGTAGGCTGGGTAAAACAGTACAATCTGTAAGGTGGGTACACACAGAGTACCAATCTGTAAGGTGGGTACCACACAGTACCAATGTGTAAGGTGGGTACACACAGTACCAATGTGTAAGGCTGGGTTCACACAGTACCAATGTGTAAGGCTGGGTACAACACGTAACAATCTGTAAGGCTGGGTACACACAGTACCATCTGTAAGGCTGGGTAAACACAGTACCAATGGTAAGGCTGGGTACACACATTACCAATCTGTAAGGTGGGTACACACAGTACCAATGTGTAAGGCTGGGTACACACTGTACCAATCTGTTAGGCTGGGTACAACAGTACCAATGCTGTAAGGTGGGTACACACAGTACAACTGTAAGGCTGGGTAACCAGTACAATCTGTAAGGTGGGTACACACAGTACCATTCTGTAAGGCTGGGTACACACAGGACCATTGTAAGGGGTACACACAGTACCAATCTGTAAGGCTGGGTACACACAGACCAAGTGGAGCTGGGTACCACTACCAATCTGTAAGGCTGGGTACACACAGTACCAATCTGTAAGGAGGCTGGTACAACACAGTACCAATGTGTAAGGCTGGGTACACACAGTACCAATCTGTAAGGTGGGTACACACAGTACCAATCTGTAAGGCTGGGTACACACAGTACAATCTGTAAGGCTGGGTACCACACAGTACCAATCTGTAAGGCTGGGTACACACAGTACCAATTGTAGGCTGGTACACACAGTACCAATCGTAAGGTGGGTACACAGACCAATCGTAAGGCTGGGTACACACAGTACCAATCTGTAAGGCTGGGTACACACAGTACCAATCTGTAAGGCTGGGTACACCACAGTACCAATTGTAAGGCTGGGTACACACAGTACCAATCTGTAAGGTGGGTACAACAACGGTACCAATCTGTAAGGCTGGGTACACCCGTACCAATCTGTAAGGGCTGGGTACACACAGTACCAATCTGTAAGGCGGGTACACACAGTACCATCTGTAAGGCTGTGGTACACACAGTACAATCTGTAAGGCTGGGTACACCACCAGTACCAATCTGTAAGGCTGGGTACACACAGTACCAATCTGTAAGGCTGGGTACACACAGTACCAATCTGAAGGCTGGGTACACACAGTACCAATCTGTAGGCTGGTACACACAGTACCAATCTGTAAGGCTGGGTACACACAGTACCAATCTGTAAGGCCGGGTACACACAGTACCAATCTGTAAGGTGGGTAACACAAGTACCAATTCTGTAAGGCTGGGTACACACAGTACCAATCTGTAAGGCTGGTACACACAGTACCAATCTGTTAAGGCTGGGTACACACGGTACCAATCTGTAAGGCTGGGTACACACGTACCAATTGTAAGGCTGGGATACACACAGTACCACATCGTAAGGCTGGGTACACACAGTACCAATCTGTAAGCTGGGTACACACAGTACCAATCTGTAAGGCTGGGTACACACGGTACCAATCTGTAAGGTGGGTACACACAGTACTATCTGTAAGGCTGGGTAACACACAGTACCAATGTGTAGGCTGTGGGTACACACAGTACCAATCTGTAAGGCTGGGATACACACAGTACCAATCTGTAAGGCTGGGTACACCACAGTACTAATCTGTAACGGCTGGGGTACACACAGTACCAATCTGTAAGGCTGGGTAACACACGGTACCAATCTGTAAGGCTGGGTACACACAGTACAATCTTGTAAGGCTGGGTACACACAGTACCAATCTGTAAGGCTGGTAGTACACCGGTACCAATCTGAGGCTGGTACACACAGTAAACAATCTGTAAGGCTGGGTACACACTGTAACAATCTGTAAGGCTGGTACACACAGTAACAATCTGTAAGGCTGGGTACACACAGTACCAATCTGTAAGGCTGGGTACACACGGTACCAATCTGTAAGGCTGGGTACACACAGTAACAATCTGTAAGGCTGGGTCACACTGTAACAATCTGTAAGGCTGGTACAACACAGTAACAATCTGTAAGGCTGGGTACACACAGTACCAATCTGTAAGGCTGGGTACACACAGTAACAATCTGTAAGGCTGGGTACACACAGTACCAATCTGTAAGGCTGGGTACACACGGTACCAATCTGTAAGGCTGGGTACACACAGTACTAATCTGTAAGGCTTTAGAATGGTGATGTTGAATATTCACGGGCATCGGAAACAGATTTTTTGACGGTACACCCATTAGTGAAAATGGACCAAAACCCATCTAGACTCTATACTATCTTACTATATTCAAGTTTTTTTTTTTTACAAACTTCAATTGGTAAATAAAGTCAAATAACACAACATTTCAAAAGGACCCCCCATTCCCACCATCTCAACCGGACCCACCATCCCACCATCTCAACCGGACCCCCCATTCCCACCATCTCAACCGGACCCCCCTTCCCACCATCTCAACCGGACCCCCCTTCCCACCATCACAACCGGACCCCCCATTCCCACCATCTCAACCGGACCCCCCATTCCCACCATCACAACCGGACCCCCCATTCACACCACTGGACCCACATTCACACTCCAAACCATCAGGAGCAATGTAAAATGCTGGATGTAGCAGCCAAAGACAATCACACTGAGTTGAAGTGGATCCTTAGAAACAAGTGGCAATGAGGATTTAATGAACCCAAAAGTAATTAGAAGGAGAGTCATTACAATGTCATTGTTAGAAGTCAAATGTTTCATTGTAATTTCCAAAAACGCCTTGTCCCCTCTCCATCTAAATGACCGGAATATTCACAAATACGTCACCTCTAGTTGGTAATTACTAGCCTGACGTCTAACTTCCCTGGCTCCAAATAATCTCCATTGAATGTGTGGTTACAAACAGTGCAATGTATCACCCCACCTTATTTAACTGTACCTGACAGATACCCATCTAACTGTACCTGACAGATACCCATCTAACTGTACCTGACAGATACCCATCAACAGATACCATCTTAATGTACCTGACAGATACCCATCTAAATGTACCTGACAGATACCCATCTAACTGTACCTGACAGATACCCATCTAACTGTACCTGACACATACCCATCTACTACCGACAGATACCCATCTAACTGTACCTGAAGATACCCATTAACGTACCTGACAGATACCCATCTAACTGTACCTGACAGATACCCATCTAACTGTACCTGACAGATACCCATCTAACTGTACCTGACAGATACCATCTAACTGTACCTGACAGATACCCATCTAACTGTACCTGACAGATACCATCTAACTGTACCTGACAGATACCCATCTAACTGTACCTGACAGATACCATCTAACTGTACCTGACAGATACCCATCTAACTGTACCTGATAGATACCCATCTAACTGTACCTGACACATACCCATCTAACTGTACCTGGCAGATACCCATCTAACTGTACCTGACAGATACATAACTGTACCTCATGCGCCCCCTGTTGGCACCCCTGGTCTATATACTAACAGGCGACACATTAAATGGCCTTTCTTTTAATTAATGGTCTTAACCTCAGAATCCAAACGCAGCTGGAATCTCTGTGTATTTTTTTGATCTGCTAAACTTTAGATAATTTATGCAGCGTCTGCAGCACGAACATATTTATAACCTAAAAACATTGAACAAGATAAACCTTATGGGAACCAGATGTTATGGAACATGTCGGACAGAAGTGCTAAATGGAATCCGTGAGACCAGATTGTACTGCTCTCCGGCGTGTCTGGGGTCTATGGTCCTCCAAATCGCTGTCCTGCTAATACAGGGTGACGGCCATTTGGAAAGGGCCCCGTACTTTCCTTTTACCGCCGCCTACAACGTTATCCTCTCTCCTTACATGGGATAAGACTTTTGTCGCACAAAAAACGCCGTCAGCAAAGAACAAAGAAAACCCCGGACACCGGTCATTTTCACCGACGATTTTATCCAAGGAGTCGCCCCGCGTTTAGCTGCTGAGACCCTTTAAAGATTGTAGAGTCATCGGGGAGAAAACGTCTTTTCCTTAACCCTTCACCCACAGAGGGGCTAATGTGTCTGAATGTTTCAATCCTGACCTACTGTCACCTATTCCAAGGCACTAACCACGGCTTATGTCCCCCGCGTATTGCTAAAAGACAATCTTATCATTTACAACACTTCCATCAGGCCGGAGGCTGAGAATTTACAGTGGGTCCATGGGATCGGCCATTATCGGTTGTCTGTGTGGTCTGGAAATTTTGGCCCCCTATACTTCAGTATGTTAGATGTTGATCTAGAGACACAAGTGCCAGTCCTGTGCCAACCCAATATCTACGCTGGATAAATCAAACCCCTCAGTAGCTTTAAATATTGCCAGTTCGATGCCCATTGCTAATACAGCCCAGATTGAGATAAAGGAAGAGTTATAATGTCTATTATAAAGTGATAATGTTACTGAATGTACTGAACGCAGTATTACCCACAATCCCCAACACCCATAATACCCCAGGCCACATGGAGTTACAATCCAATAAAGATTGGTACAATCTACAAAGGTTCTTTAGGCAAGTGGATTATAGAAGGAAAAAAGACTTTTTGTTTTATTTTCATTCATTATTTCTCCGTTTGATTCCTTAGTCTCTAACCGGAGGATCAATGGTGGTTACAAGTAAACGTTTATCATTAATTATAGAAGGTTTATAAGATTGTCCATTTTCAGAACTCCCAGAATCCCTAGAACTGGGTTATCCATTTTACAGTCTACAAGGAATGAATAAACGTTTATCACATTTGTTTTGTGAATGGAACAAAAGAGAAAGGGAGACTTATCTGGGACGATTCTCTCAGCCGAGAAGGAAAATCCAGGGATCACTTACCTAGAAAATAAAATGGTACAAGTCAGTGATTGGCGTGCGACAGAATTTAGAATTCACAGAATGCGGTGGACAAGCTGATCTACGTTCTGTGCACATGTTTAAGGGATTTTAGCCCAGATAATAAATTTTTTATTAAATATGCAGTTTGGTAAATTACAGGACTTTGCATCAAAACAAATTATACAATCATGTAATCTCCCCTGTATATGAAAGATAAAGGAAATCTACAACTCCATAAAAATGGAGAAATCCTGTCCCCCAGACCCATTCCATGTACCCCTAACATTGCTCTCATCCCCTAGTACCACCTTTTCCATAATTACATTATTCCATAATATATGCTCCACCTCTCCTTATATGCTCCACCTCGTTCTATTATGCTCCACTCCTAATGCCCACCTCCATATGCCTCACCTCTCCTAATATGCTCCACCTCTCCTAATATGCTCCACCTCTCCTAATATGCTCCACCTCTCCTAATATGCTTCCACCTCTCCTATATGCTCCACCTCTCCTAATATGCTCCATCTTTCCTACTATGCTCCACCTTGTTCCTATTATGCTCCACTCTTTACAATATGCTCCACCTCTTTACAAATATGCGCCACCTCTTTACAAATATGCTCACCCCTTTCCCTGTAACTCAAGGTTTTTCCTAGTAAGCCTATCATCTTTTCTACTATGCTCCACCTTTTGCTGGTATGCCCCATCTTTTCCCTAGAACCCTCAACCTCTCAAAGGAGAACTGAACTTAATTTGTGTGTGAAAGCTTTTCTTCCCAGAAAATATACATAGTATTCTCTAGTAAGTTGCATTTAGTACAATCAAGTAAATGATTCTGTAAATAAGGATGCTTCTATGTTGTTGCCAGTACAACGACAGCCCCCACAGCCCATGTAATCTTAAAAAAATCATAGAGGGAGGGATGATCTCTGAGCTGTAACATGATTGGCTGTCAGCTTTTAGAAAGCAAGGCTACAGCTTCCTGTGAAGTGTACTGTGTACAGTTATTGTGGTGTGCCCAGCTAAAGTGGATTATGGGAGCTGACCCTAGTATCCACAGGTTAATTTCAGTAATCAACCAGCAGCAACATCAAAGAGAGGGGTGATGCACAGCTTTGGATTATTGTGAATGTGCTTTGTTAGGGGCAATGTATATGCTGAGACTTTAATTCCCTTTTAATATGTCCACCTCTTTGCTTGTATTTCCCATCTCTCTTCCAATATGTTCCACCTGTTTCATGGTAGGCCTATAGAGTTCAGGACACTGCAAGCCAGGATGAAAGTCAATGCTAAATAAAGTGTTCTATTGTAATATCAAGTCACTGGGGATTAGGGAAGGATAGAGAAAAACTTCCCTTTAAATAATATGAGGGTTGAACTTCCCTTTAAATATTATGAGAATTGAACTTCCCTTTAAATCTTAACGTGTTGTAACAATGTTAATTTGGACCAAATCAAAGATGGGACAATCCATTACTATTCAGGGGGAGAATTACTGATTAATTGGGAACAAGGGGTCAGAGGAAACATTTGTCTCCATTGTAAATCTAAAAATGAATTCAACATCATTGTAAGTTATTGACTCGGACAGTTTAATAATAATAAAGTCCATTACAGAGATATTATCCAGACGGTTTATGGTGTAAAACCAAGACCATTATTATCCAAACAGACATTTCCCCAGCATAATGCATGTGTCTGTGCATCACTGGCGATGGGAGGGAAACGCCATATAAGGAAGGTTCTGATAATGGAGGGAGAACATTAGTGGTGGTGGCGGTTTGATGTGTTTTACACGGTTATTAGAGTTAATTATTGGTTTGCATTTGGTAAATACATTTTAGCCCTGAAAGCTTTCCTCTGCATAAATTAAATGGATTAAGTATATTAAATGAAATCTGATTCCCTGGCTTTATATTCCCTTTAATATTGTGTCATTAGCACTGACCACTGACTGTCATCAGACATCATCAAACAATCCCCGAAAGGAAAGTTCAGCTTTGGATCTCATTTGTTCTCTTCGCTTTTTGGGTTATTGATGTGTAAAAGGATAAGATTTCATTCAAATGAACCATTAGAAACCTTGCAGGGAAAATATCAAAAAGAAATGAAATTCAATCCAACGGATATGACTGGAAGAACGATGATAAATATTCCCAAGCGTTGCCCTACCAAGGTGTGTTGACATCTACAGATTGACCTTTAGGAGGACATGATAGAAAGTGGAGTTGGGACCAGCATGGAACCATTTGTAATGTAAAGACAGAGAAAGGGAAGACAGTGACCCTAGGACCATAACTCTAATCCCCTCTGTAGATTCCCATAACTTGTTTATTCCAACCCTACAGGATGATCTTAGCCAAGTCATTGATGTTCTACTCTTCGTACATGACTCCTCACATGGTACCAAAGACTTTCACATTAAATAGTCACCTTGGCCCCAGCCTGAATGGGGTATTTGTCAATTAAACAGTAGGAGGCTGTTGTGATGATCTAGACACATTTGGTTTTGTACGATGGAACGATTACAGGAATCCCTACACATCTAACAGCCCAGAGTCTAATGTTCCTTCAATTCCATCTGTTTGATACCCAATGTAGCCATTGTTCACGTCTCATATAAAAGAGATTTCAAAGGGCGACTGAGATGACAAGACTGTGTATAAAATCCCATTGGAAACAAGAGAATGAAGACGGAATTGAGCCTTTTTGTCCAGGCTTTAGTCATTTCTCTCTGTAGGAAAGAGGAATCCACAGGGTATCGATGTTTGAAGTTGGCTAAAGGAACGTGAATACATTATGTGTTGGGATAATGGCCGATAATGTGATATTGCAATTTATTTGTGTGGTTTGGTGTTTTTCTTGGAGGGTTATAAATAGTGTTTATTTGGACAAATCACTGACCATGAAATCACACAAATCTCCAATCACTGCTAAATTAATTAAATCTGATTGGTTATTTGTGAGGCAGAGATAAAGGGAACATTTGTTCTGACTGCAGAGTTCTGGGAGACCCAGTTATGCGGGTTCTGAACTCTGGGGACTGGACAGGCCCTTTAAATCCTTGGAATACAGGACTATAGGACCTGCATTAGGAGGACAAGTTTACCAGCCGTTAGACACTGTAATGTGATAAAGTAACATGAATTATCCTTTAATTACATTGGGTGAAAATCCCTTTTTCTCAACCTATAGTTGCAACCATCTTTGAAGTGGGTGGGGTAGAACTACCAGCCAATCAGACATTAAATCTTAAACGTGTCACTAATTACAAATATAAATATTATTAATATGGCAGTGAATTGGACCGTGTGGGACTAGTGTATTGGGGCCCTACCAGGAAGTATAAGACCAGGGGCCCTACCAGGAAGGTTTAAGGAGCCCACTCAGCATTTCTCTCTTTATTTCTCCCCCTTTTACACATCCGTCTTCCTCCTCCTGTCTCCGCAGGTTTATTAACTTTCTATTTCTCATCGTCCCTTTGTCACTGTATCTAAAGTTGAAGAATTTCCTCTGTATTTATGGGTAGACGGACTGTGGGCCCATCGGGGTCTCCCCTGTACCCTACAGTGAAATGCGTCTGTACGATGAATGAAGGGTGGACCTGGTGGTTAATGTGGATTATACAGTTAACGTGAAGAATAAACTTTCCTATCCAGATGAGTCAATAACTAAATACTGTAACACGTGTTGACGCTGTGAAGAGAAGTGTAATTCCTGGTTCCCTGTCGTTCCTTAACACTTCCCCATGGCAGATCATCATGAAACCCTCCCTATTTAATGTCTCTGTAGGGCGCTAAGAGCTGGATGTGCCATCTTGTTAATGGGGAAGGTGCAATCAGGGAGGAGAAGGTGTTTGTCTTACATAGAAAATGATCAAAAAGAAATCCTAATGTACCCAATGTAAAAAGCTTCAGCCCGATGGACTGTAGGTGGCCATTTAGAGTTATGTCCAGGGGGGCATCAAGGTAAGTCGCTCAGGGCACTGGCTACCCCTATAATTGAAGTCTATGTGCTCTCCCCTCGCCCATAAGGGGGCATTTTGTTTCAGGTGCGATGCGCCACTGGTTAGGTCTTCCACATGGCGATTCCTCCCTCCTCCTTTCAATGGAACCTTGTTAGATGGAACATGAAAGGAAACGGACTATGAATTACTGATCATTCTATAGAAATAAACCGATGATACGTTACTTTCCAATAAGCCCAGTATCAGTGATGAGCTCGGCTCGGTTTGCCGTGTTAGAATTTTGTTTGGTTGTTCAGTGCCCAGGACTGTGACAGATCCAGCACAATTCCAATCTCCCCCACAATCCCCTCTGATTGGAACCTTTCTACCTTCCAGCCCCTGATGTGCTGAGAATAAAGAGCCATGGTGGGCTATGGAGACCCCGTTGTGTTAAGTACTAGGAAAACAGGTCGAGAAGACAATAACTATCATTTACTGGTCGTTTAAAGGTACAGGGGTAACAATGTCTCCCTGATTCCCACTGCTCCTAGGATTCAATCTCCCATTACCCTTAAGATACAATGTTCTGACGTTTTGTTATAGCGATGAATTGGGATCCATGGCCAGTGATTTCTCCCCTTTATATAGATATGTATATAGGGGGTAGTCATGTGACTATCTCTATTTCATTCCAGCAGACGTACCATCCAATCAGAGGAAGGAGAATGGTCTCTGCAGACGAACTGAATTAAGGTTAATGTCTCAGTAAAAAGTAATAAAGTTCCCCCACTTCCAATCTTTACTTTACCTTTAATCACAAAACGTAAACATTTCCATTCACGGACAGACAGCAGGATATTGGGATCTATGGACTTTAATGGGAATCCCATTCATTCTGTTGACGTTGGAAGATAAAAGGGGCGATAGTCACACAATGTGCGATAGGGGAGGAAATTGCACAGAGAATAATTACTCAATGTCGTGTTATTTATTGCGCAGGGTCAGCAATGCGGCCATTTTATATGGATAAAGGACTGATAATGTTACTGGGAAAGGGGAACAGACCATTAGATCTAATCCCCCAACCACATGGACAGTCTCTAGTCTATGGAGATTCTGTACTGGGATTTTCTTTATCTTTTCTCCATCCAACTGCTTCCGACTATAGAAAATGTTCATGTTTAATAAACTTTCCCCCAATAAAGCGATAAATATTCCGCACCATTAACCTTGTGAATATCCAATAAGAGAGAAAGAGAGAAAAGGGTAAACTCAGTCATTTGGAATAAACCCCGACCCGCTCTCCCCTTTAATAAACAACATGAGAACCAGGGAGGCATAAAAGGCCTTGGTTAATGACGTGTCAAATAGAAGAAACTTAATTACAATCTTCATTCATTACACACGGCTGTGAGCAAATGGCCACTAAGAGAGGAAACCATCACTCTTCCTACCCATAAAGCTTACAGTATCATCTCCGAGAGGATATTAAAGGGGAACTTCACTGCTTGGGGAAATGAGTGACAGGTCACCAAACTTATACAGTGCACGGGATATTATTAAAGGGCAAGTTGTGACAATAAGTGATTTTATACTGCTGCTTGTTTTTATGGATTTTTCAGTTGCTAGGCAAGATATTTAAAAGTCACAAATTCACAAAACAAAATAAAATTCAGTGTGAACAAAATGATATCATAATAGATGCACAATGATGTCACAATAGATGCACCCAATATGATTTACAATAGATGCACAATATGATGTACAATAGATGCACAATATGATGTCATAATAGATACATAATATGATGTCATAATAGATGACAAATATGATTTCACAATAGATGCACAATATGATATCATATATATGCACATTTAGTCACAATATGATGCACAATATGATGTATAAATAGAACATAATATGATGTTCATAATAGATGCACAATATGATGCCACAATAGATGCACAATATGATATCATAAATAGATGCACAATATGATGTCATAATAGATAAATAATAGAGTGTCATAATAGATGCACAATGATGTCACAATAGATGACAATATGATGTTACAATAGATGCCAAATATGATATATAATAGATGCCACAATATGATTCCTAATAGAAGCACAATATGATTTCACAATAGATGCACAATTGATATCATTAATAGATGCACAATATGATGTCATAATAGATACATATATGATGTCATAATAGATGCACAAGAGGTCACATGGTTTTTAGATGATGGACACAATCTCCCATTATACTCAGAAAATCGGGGGTTATTGCTTTAAGGAGAACACATGATTTGAGTTCAAATTCTTTCCTACTTTTATTACCCTTTATTCACCTGAAATAAAGACAGTTTCTGTGATCACGGTGCAGTTGTTTCTTTCAATAAATACAAGCCCTGAGCGATTGACACTTATCATTTGGACTCCATGAAATTCCCAAGGTTATTATAAGAACATTGCTAAAACCATGTTTAACCTAAACCATAAACACCTAAGGCCAAATCCATAGAGTTAGTTCCACTATCTCTATAGAAATATACGTGTCTCTATATATTACTATTTCTTTATCTGGCACAAGATCAATGTTCAGTGAGACCCGAGGGACTTTAAATATTGTTTTCTGGGGAGCAGCAATGGAGAAACACAGGCTTCTAATTAGAACCAGCGATGTCAATGTAGAAAACACCCAAGCACAGACAGACCCTTCCACATTTTGTATAATTGTATATTGAATGAATAGGAGTGATATATAAATTCTCTCTCTTACAGTAGAAATAATCTCATTCCCACAGGATTTATATGTAAATTTCATTCTTCCTCTGCAGCATTTTAAATAAGCAATTTAATGCTATTTATGGAGAGCGATGGAATATTTGTCTTTCTACATTATGGGTATTGAAGGATTCACCTTTCATAAGGGTAATTCATGTAATGGATTGTTTACATGTTACCAGTAGTTGATAACCCCCCAATACGTCACGGTGGTAGAGAAGCTTTTATTAAAGGGGAAATCTGAGACATTGCTATAATAATGATTTGAGGAGATTCAGTGACGCGATTGAGATTGTGTCATATGTGGGAATCTTACAGGTCATTAGCCAATCTCTTAACCCACAATTCCTGTTCCTTCCATCTCCCTCCCATGTGGCACTTTCCCTTCTGAACTGGAAAAAATTAAACAGGGTCCAATGTAAAGAAATGCGTGATAACGTCATCCCTTTACACATGCCCATTGAGGTTGAATAAAGACATACGTCTATCAAGTCCACCCTTTTCACCCTCCTTTTTAACCCTACATAACGGTTGATCCAGAGGAAGGCAAACAACCCCAGCTACAAATGGGGGAAAAATTCCTTCTCGACTCCAAACAGCAATCGGAAAGTATCCTGGACCAACCAGAACTACGTATATGTATTCATACCAGTAATTTCAATATTATATAGTATCTCGTACCAACCAGATTTACAGTATATATATTAATACCAGTAATTCTCAATATTATATTGTATCCCCGTAACAACACAGAACTACAGTATATGTATTAATACCAGTAATCTCAATATTATATTGTATCCCGTAACAACCAGAAACTACAGTATATGTATTAATACCAGTAATTCTCAATATTAATAGTATCCCTGTACCAAAACAGAACTACAGTTAATGTATTCATACAGTAATTCTCAATATTATATAGTATCCCTGTACCAATCAGAACTACAGTATATGTATTAATACCAGTATAATTCTCAATATTAAATAGTATCCCTGTACCAAACCAGAAATACAGTATATGTTATTCTACCATAGTAATCTCAAATTATATAGTATCCCTGTACCAACCAGAACTACAGTATATGTATAATACCAGTAATTCTCAATATATAAAGTATCCCGTACCAACCAGATCTACAGATATGTATTAATACCAGTTATCTCAATATTATAAGTATCCCGTACCAACCAGAACTACAGTAATGTATTAATAAATATGTATTAATACCAGTAATTCTCAATATTATATAGTATCCCTGTACCAACCAGAACTACAGTATATGTATTAATACCAGTAATTCTCAATATTATTAGTATCCCTGTACCAATCAGAACTAAAGTATATGTAATACCGTAATTCTCAATATTATTTAGTATCCCGTACCAACCATATCTACAGTATATGTATTAATACCAGTAATCTCAATATTATATAGTATCCCCGTACCAACCAGAACTACAGTATAATGATTCATACCAGTAATTCTCAATATTATATAGTATCCCTGTACCAACCAGAACTACAGTATATGGAGTAAAACCAGTAATTCTCAATATTATATAGTATCCCTGTACCAACCAGAACTACAGTATATGTATTAATACAGTAATATTCAATATATATAGTATCCCGAACCAACCAGAACTACAGTATAGTATTAATACCAGTAATTCTTCAATATTATATAGTATCCCCGTACACAACCAGAACTACAGTAAATGTATTAATACCAGTAATTCTCAATATTATATAGTATCCCCGTACCAACCAGAATACAAGTATATTGTATTAATACCAGTAATTCTCAATATTATATAGTATCCCTGTACCAACCAGAACTACAGTATATGTTAATACCAGTAATTCTAACAATTATATAGTATCCCTGTACCAACCAGAACTACAGTATATGTATTAATACCAGTAATTCTCAATATTATATAGTATCCCTGTACCAAACCAGAAACTACAGTATATGTTTAATACCAGTAATTCTCAATATTATATAGTATCCCTGTACCAACCAGAAATACAGTATAGTATTAATACCAGTAATTCTAAATATTATATAGTATCCCCGTACCAAACCAGAACTACAGTATATGTATTAATACCAGTAATTCTCAATATTATTGGTATCCCTGTACCCAACCAGAAACTACAGTATATGTTTAATACCAGTAATCTCAATATTATATGGATCCCTGTACCAACCAGAACTACAGTATATGTATTAATACCAGCAATTCTCAATATTATATATTATCCCCGTACCTACCAGAACTAAAGTATAGTATAATACCAGTATTCTCAAATTATATAGTATCCCTGTACCAACCAGAAATACAGTATATGTTAATACCAGTAATTCTCAATATTATATAGTATCCCTGTACCAACCAGAAAACTACAGTATAGTATATACCAGTAATTCTCAATATTATATAGTATCCCGTACCAACCAGAACTACAGTATATGTATTATACCAGAATCTCAATATTATATAGTATCCCCGTACCAACCAGAAAGACAGTATATGTATTAAACCAGTAATTATCAATATTATATGGTATCCTGTACCAACCAGAATCAGTATATGTATTAATACCAGTAATTCTCAATATTATATGGTATCCCTGTACCAACCAGAACTACAGTATATGTATTAATACCAGCAATTCTCAATATTATATATTATTCCCGTACCTAACAGAACTACAGTATATGTATTAATACCAGTAATTCATATTATATATGTATCCCGTACCAACCAGAACTACAGTATATGTATTAATACCAGTAATTTATCAATATTTAGTTTTAGAAACTATTCAACCCACTTTAAAGCTATCAATGAACTGCCATACCACATCTGCTGGAAGACAGTTCCACAGTGTCACCGTTCTCATGTAAGAAACCTTTCCTAACCTGAATGAAACTTCTTCTCCCACCTTAAAGGATTGTCCACGGTCCTCTGATTGACCTATTAGTGAATTTTTCGTCCCTGTGATTCCATTTCTAACCATTCGCCTGCGCAACGCAAGTGAAAATTCGTGCACAATCGCGTGAAATAGGTTAGGTGGCCTAGCCTGATAATCTTTATAAATGTGCTTTAGTGATGTATAAGTTATAACGTGGTGAGAGAATAGAGACCCCTTGGGATTTCGTAGCCCGCGCCTTTCAATGTTACATGTTTGTGAATCTCTATAAGGAAACCATAAATATTAATACACGGGATTGTATTAATTCTTATTAATAAACACAGGAGGAAAAAAACCCCCCCCCCCCAAAACAAATAAAAAAAACTTATATATGGATTATTTACAGGCCATTCTCAGATATACCATGTAGAAACCTTGCCCTGTAAAGACAATTTATTCTATGGACTAGTTAAATACAGCCATAGACATGGGTAGAAGAAAATGGCAGGAACCTCCATAGAATTACCCAGAACCCTCCTCTGCTATCTGGCTCATGTTCATATCATTAACATATTAATGAACATTTGATCATTAGGATCCATTTGGATTAAAATCAATTTGCTTTTTGTTTCCAGTCGTTTTGCTTTTACAGATTTGAAAGTTGATAAATGTAGAAAGTGACATCCTTATGGTCCATGTTCCTTTAACACATTCCCATCATGGCTGCCGGCTACATCAGCTGCTCCTTTAAATAAAACTAGCAGAACATTGCGCTGTGAGTGGAAGATTGACACGGCGTACGCTCATCCAGTTCTATCGCCTCGTTTATATGATGTAAGAACCCCTCGGCTCTCTGGGAAGCTTTGTCATCTGACATTAGTTTTTCTTTTCTTAATTCAAGGGCCGCATGAGAGGGGAGAAAGAGAAGCTTTCAGTAATATAAAGCGTGCTGCTTGCCATATAGCGCGCTCAATGCTCGCGAGTGGTGAATACGTGCCCTTTGGATTCTCCTAGTGTGACAGAGGCACAAAGACATTTTTAAGGCTCTAGAGCTGAAGTTTCAGTTCAATAAGAACCCTCAGCCTGTATTATTCCAGATCAGTCTGAAAAACTTGTTGCAAAGATACAGAAATTCTATAAATCACTAAGAAACAGACAGGTTAGCCTGTTAGTGCGAGCACAGCCAAGACACGTCAATGTCAGGGGATTGAAACAGTATGTGGTTACTTAAAGGGAACAATTAACTCATTGTGTTCCTTACAGATGGGAAAATGTCACGTTGGACCTAATCCCCCAAAAATCCACTTTACTGGGATTCTCGCTTCAACACTCTCATGTGGCTTTGCTCAAATCAACAGCGTCAATTGCAGCCATCTGATTGGTTATCATTTAAAAAGGTGTAAACATTTAAATGTTCTAAGCCAGTAACGTGGTAAACGTACAGAATGTTGCCATACAGATTCCCCATCGCTGTGTTTTCCTTTTTCACTATAAATCGTTTTATTTGCTGAATCTCGTGTCTGACTTTTTCTTAAATTTCTGCTTTTACTAATATCGCTTTGTTACATTCTTTTGCAGCCATTTTATTTTTTCGCCACAATATAGGACCTAACGCGATGGATGTTACCGGTGCACATTGCTGATAACTAACGTCTCACTAACGATTTTTGCTATTGTTATGTGATGCGATAGCGAAATGGGGACAATACTGATCACTTATAAATATGCCTCTAAAGGTGACCAATTAGGCCAATTTTATGTACAATCTGACATACAATCCGACTTTTCAATTGATTGCCCAAAATTGTACATGTTCCCGAACTTATTATGCGACATTAGATTGTAATAAAGCTGTTTTTTTAAGTCGATTGATAAAATTATTATAGTTTTATCAGAAGTTCCGATTTAATGGAAATGTAATGTAACCTCACAATAGATGCCATTCAATATTAATCATAAAATGAATTGAATGTGGAACAGTATGTATGGTACATCTACATATAATTAACATTGTACATCTGTCTATCAACGTATTGGTCGGTTTACAATCTCAGTTACGATCGTTATAACCTTTTGTAGTGTATGGCCACCTTAAGTCTTTAGTGGTCAGTTTGGAAATATCACATTGTTGCCTCATTGGTCATTAACAGATCCACCTAATGGGGTGCCATGTGTAAGGCGAATGTCTCAATAAATGACCATGTGTATCTAGGGTAGGCAGGTTTATAACATCTAATGAATTAATAATAATAATAATAATAATTCATTAGATGTTATAAACCTGCCTACCCTAGATACACATGGTCATACTACTACTACTACTACTACTACTACTACTACTACTACTACTACTAATAATAATAATAATAATAATTCATTAGATGTTATAAACCTGCCTACCCTAGATACACATGGTCATACTACTACTACTACTACTACTAATAATAATAATAATAATTCATTAGATGTTATAAACCTGCCTACCCTAGATACACATGGTCATAATACTACTACTACTACTACTACTACTACTACTACTAATAATAATAATAATAATAATAATTCATTAGATGTTATAAACCTGCCTACCCTAGATACACATGGTCATACTACTACTACTACTACTACTACTACTACTACTACTACTATACACTACTAATAAAATAATAATAATAATTCATTAGATGTTAAACCTGCCTACCCTAGATACACATGGTCATAATACTACTACTACTACACTACTACTACGACTACTACTACTTACTACTACTCACTACTACTATATAATAATAATATAATTCATTAGATGTTATAAACCTGCCTACCCAGATACACATGGTCATAATACTACTACTACTACTACTAATAATAATAATAATAATAATAAATGTGTATCTAGGGAAGGCAGGTTATAACTCTAATGAATTATTATTATTAATATTATTATTATTATTAGACCATAGAAGGCAGGTTTAATATCCATTAACGCTGACTAGTAATAACCAGCAAAGCCCCCACACACACACCACACACCGACACGGATGAATATTAGTGAGCATTGGAACGTCTGGTTTCCAACCAATCCAGACAAACCTCCCACAAATAGTCACTCCCTTCCAAGTAGTCTGAGTCCCCTGGATAAAAAATAACACGGGACATCGAGTTGTAACCGAGCCAAAATCCATTTGTAATAATGGAATGTTAGTACACACGCTTAAATGTTACATGCTTCCCTTTAAACCAAGAATGATTCATTCTCCCATAACTCTACGTCCTGTCTCATACAGTAATAAAGCATTTTATTAGCTTTAGCAGATACTGCCTGACACTGTTTAGAGTTACTAGTAGATTGTCCACAATATATCCCAAGTTTTCTCTATTGAGCCCTCTCCTAACCACTGCTTATTTAGGGATAACTAGTGTTTGGGATGTTTTATGTCCCAATCTCATTTGCCATTTGGTAGCTGAATCCAATTTGATTGGATGTACCATTGGAGCGTATATGGCCCCTGTAGACAGGAAACTAGACAGTTATAGGGAAACTGCCATGAAATCTGGACACCAATGACAGGAGATAGAAATAGAATATTATTTGTACATGAGGTGAATAGTGAATAGTGAAATGTATCTTGGCCTGCGAACGAGGAGGAGGAGAATCTCCATCATCTCCACCCTCACATGTTCCTGATAATTCTTCCTTTAACGATTGGGATTAATGGACCAATGGTTTGTAGCCAAACTCCAGGTCTCTGCACTAATCAATCAGAGGTTGCAGGGAAATTAGCGAAGCTCAGTTCCAATTAAAGACCAAAGCAATGACCTGCAACAATGACCACAAAAAGAGAGTAACAAGGAAGAAAAAAACTCCACTCACTGGGCCAGGCGGGTAGGTAGCGTGAGTCTCTAGTGTGTACCAACCTGCTTCACTTACCTATACAAGTCAGGGTCTATAATTGGGAATCAATGGGGTAAATAGAGGCTGGGAAATCTAGTGGGGCGATAAGCTATAAACATCATGTAACCAGGAGACCCACCCAGACACATTAATTAAACAGCCATAATGGGATTTAATATGATGGACACATCCCCCTATAATGCCTGGACCCAAGCCTTGCGATCGTATCCCTCCCACACAATACATAGAACGTTCCCATTAACATCGAGATTCTACACCGTCTGAGCTTTTTATACCACGTGGAAGATTATAGAGTATTTATTGAAGGGGACAGTGTTCATATTGCCAGTGCATTAGCCTCCACACTGGGTTGTAAATACCCTAATTATGTGTTTCCTTGTCTCAATCATTTATCCACACGCAGTATTCCAGTAAAACAGCAATTTACCGATAACATAGTGACAGAGCAGCTATTAGTGTTCCCATGGAGGAGGGTGATGTATAGGTGTAATAGTGACCTCACACTGGGGTGTTTGTGGGGGTCCTTCTAAATAATATATATAGAGATTAAATAGCATGGGACTTAAATTCTCAAGGCTTCATTAATATATTTATAAAGGTTTATGTTATATATAGTATTAATAATAATTATAGACAGAAGGAATGTTCTGTACACACAATAAGCTATGAAATCTGGACACATACTGTACTGTCTAAGGGAATCAATATGGCAGCTCCCACCCATATGTATAAATATACAGAGAAGGAATGTTCTGTACATACAATAAGCTATACCGCTATTGTACTGTCTAAGGGAAACACTAGGCCGCTCCACCCATATGTATAAATATAAATATACAGAGAAGGAATGTTCTGTGCATACACAATAAGCTATACCCTCATATTGTACTGTCTAAGGGAAACAACATGGTCAGCTCCCACCCCTATGTTAAATATAAATATACAGAGAAGGAATGTTCTGTACATTACATAAGCTATACCTCTCATACTGTACTGTCTAAGGGAAACAATATGGCAGCTCCACCCATATGTATAAATATACAGAGAAGGAATGTTCTGTACATACAATAATCTATACCCTCATACTGTACTGTCTAAGGGAAACAAATGGCAGCTCCCACCATATGTATAAATATACAGAGAAGGAATGTTCTGTACACAATAAGCTTATACCCTCATACTGTACTGTCTAAGGGAAAACAATATGGCAGCTCCCACCCATATGTATAAATATAATATACAGAGATAGGAATGTTCTGTACACACAATAATCTATACCCTCATACTGTACTGTTAAGGGAAAACATATGGCAGCTCCCACCCATATGTATAAATATACAGAGAAGAATGTTCTGTACACACAATAAGTATACCTCATACTGTACTGTCTAAGGGAAACAATATGGCAGCTCCCACCCATTGTATAAATATACAGAGAAGGAATGTTCTGTACACAATAAGCTATACCCTCATACTGTAGTCTAAGGGAAACAATAGGCAGCTCCCACCATATGTATAAATATAAATATACAGAGAAGGAATGTTCTGTACAACAATAAGCTATACCCTCATACTGTACTGTCTAAGGGAAAACAATGTGGCAGCTCCCACCCATATGTATAAATATAAATATACAGAGAAGGAATGTTCTGTACACACAATAACTATACCCTCATACTGTACTGTCTAAGGGAAACAATATGGCAGCTCCACCCATATGTAAATATAAAATATACAGAGAAGGAATGTTTGTACAACAATAAGCTATACCTTCATACTGTAAGTCTAAGGGAAAACAATATGGCAGCTCCCACCCAATGTATAAATATAAATATACAGAGAAGGAATGTTCTGTACACACAAAAAGCTATACCCTCATACTGTACTGTCTAAGGGAAACACTATGGCAGCTCCCACCTATGCATACACACAGTCCCAAGCGTTCTCCCTATACACATCACATACACAGAATATGGAGAACGCTCGAGACTGTGTGTTACCCTCATCCGTGGTTCACTACCTACAGGAAGAGTACCACGGATGATTTTCCAAAAATTATTTCCCAAACCACTGCTCAGCCAACCCAAACGTTAGGCGGCCACGTGCTCATTTGGAAATGCTGCCAGACACACTGTGTGTACCGAGCTTTAAAGATGTTGTTGCATACATATGGACAGGGAGGTATTACAATGTGTTGTGTTTAGACAGTTGGTGTAACCGTTTGACAAACTGTAAGAAAGGGTTAACAAGGATTGCAGCAAAAAGCATCTTCTCTCTATTAATCACCAGTAATGAAGTAATATAGATAAGACACTTTTTTGCAGCAATCTTCCTGGAGCCCTACGCTTCGTACACACGTCAGATCATTTTCGCACGATTTGTGCGACATTCGTGCGAAAATGAAGCTTCAACAATCTTCTAAGACCAACGATCCACGACTATTCTAGGCTTTTTTCCAACGATCAGTAGGTTTGTACATAGTCGGCAGATTATCGGTGATATAAGATTGAATGAAATGCACATGTGCAAGGTTTCGAGATCACGCGATATTCCGAACATCCCGTAATACGAACGTCACGTAACCCCTTTACCAGCGAACATTATCAATCCACTATCGTTATTGTATGTACAGGCGTCGTTGGCAGAACTAGTGTATAATGAGACGGTCGCTGAACGTGTTTATCGATCTGTTATTTCGATTTAACCAGGGGACCTTGTGTATTGACAGTTGGTGTAAAGCCCATTCCTGTCTCTATAAACCACCGATATGCTGTGACCATGACACAGGGTCGGAAACCCGCATAAGTGGGACTGAAAACCCTCGTCTAATTGTAAATCCCCTTTAGTTTGAAACTCTGTAACGTAGCAAAGGGTCATGTGGGAAAGAAAAAAAAATTCTATCCAGCCTATTACATAATACTACAACTCCCAGAATTCCATGTAAGACCACAACAATTCTCAATGATTCCTTCTTGTAGCATTCAGGATTCCAATGACCACAACGGTTCATACAGCCAGTACTTAAAGGAGAACTAAAGCTAAAATGAAACTGATCCTGAATGGATTCTATAATCTCCAATGAGCGAATATCTGTCTCCTGTGACCTCGTATAGAAGGGTCCACGTCTTATTGAGAACAAGAACAACCGTTATACGTGTTCATATTGAGGGATTGATTAATACGATTAATTACAGTCCTATAATTAGCTGGTTATTAAACTTTATCCTTTAATAGCGGTTCATTTCCAGCCGCTAATTAAACCAGAGGTCACAGGGGCTGAGCCATAGCGGAGATTATTCTAACCACTTGACAAGTCCGGTCCTGCCGTAGTCTGTACAATGCCTCATTCTAACATTGGGAATATTCCCCAGCGGTGGGTTGTCTGGATAGAGAGTATTAGCTCTGTGACCTCATAACACAGCAAAGAATAATCAAGGCTTTTAATAGCGCGTACAATCAAGGGCGTAGATCATTTACATTGTATCCTCTACACAATATATGGTCGCTTTTACTTGAATTTTTACCCTGTATGAAGATGATGTTTGCATTAGCACCAGAGGAATAATGGCCCCTCGCCTGTGAAATCTATATACATAACATCGTTATTAGACCCTGCGTGCCTGCAGAGCTTTATTATTTATGACGCAGTGAGCCAATTACACAGCATATTTAATGGCCCAATGAGTGACAGCGCTGCTACCTCACCGTGAAAGATATTCATTACGGATCCGGTTCTGTCGGTACGTATAGGGTTAAATATATATGGGACTGGGGGATGGTGCGCGCGTTCGATAAACTTATATTGGATCCTTTGCGAGCTACAGAGATTGAGCGCTCCTGGCATCCTGTCGCTTCCCTGTTCTGTGAGGTTGTTCACTTAACCTGCCCAGCGACCCGTTAATACTCAGATCCGAGAGACAAAACAGTAAGAGAGGCTTGTGAGTCTGTTGAACAAGGTCTGCGGTAAATTCCATGACAGATTAGTAGGAAATGGATCTGAGCTCTCACATTGACCATGTGGCTGGACCTGGCGCTGTCCCTGGGTTCTGGTGCTGAATATCCATGAGCAGGTTTCATCCTATGGAATTGGGTCCCAAACATTATTTTACCATTTACTACCTACCAGGATAACATAGACCACTCTAATAACTGCTCTAAATAGCTCACCAGCTAGACCGGGATTTATCCAGCTCTTATTAAACTACATCTGGGGGACTTGCTGGATCGGTGCGGACCTACCGATTGTGCCTGCTCCTATTTCTAACCAACTCGCACAGTCTGATTAAACATCTACACAGCAGGCAGTACAATGAGGCTGAAATAATAAGACGTGTGTCAATCATTGCAGGTATTATTATTTACAGTTAGTAAAAGGCAATTTACACAATGTGCAGCCTGACTATGGTATGTAATAATAGTCAATAAACCTGTCATTCTCTTACAGGGACGACAACATCTTCATTCAAGGGGAACTAAGGTGAAAAGGTTTGTTGGGTATCCAGAAATCCCTGCACTTGCATGCCATACTCGGGTTGTAGTTTATATAAAGATGTAAATGTATTTAGGTCACTATAAGCAGAGAGTCACATTATAAACCTTTGACGTCAGTTCCCCTTTGCTAACCGGTGAATTCGCGTCCGGAACGGTTTTGATGGCGACGATAACAAATGGATCGTTTTAGGAAGAAAGATAAATATAACCAAACATCTAATTAACCCCGGGGCAGTTCCCCATCCTAATAACCACGAACCCGGTACCCAGGAGATGAAGAGGATGGGGATTCATATAGAAATGTCCGCCTGCGTTCATGGCTGTGTCTGGGATAAATTGGCAGAACGTAGGAGAAGACAGAAATCTCTCACCCCAGTTCCAATTAGAAGCCAGGAGGCCCCAGTCTGCGGAAATAAGGAAATAAATAAAAGCATCTTGCTTGTTGATTGCCGGTGTGAAATCCTCATTAGAGCCGAGGATCCATCTCCTTTGAAACCCTCCTGTTTGCCGTATGAGAACACGGAGATATTAACCCTCCGGTGATGTCATTTCTTCATCTCTACCTGCTGGTTGATTTTCTTCGCTTTCTAATGATCCCTTTAACATGATGGTGCAGCTGTCATTGAATAACAAGATGGCCGAGTCGAAGGTGGTTTAGTTCATTACCTGCCCTTTGGTGACAATGGAAAGTCCGTCGGTTAGATTACCTGTCCGATCTTACCTGCTCTGTGATACACCTGTCCCCTAAATGACAGAGCCGCAGGGAAAACCCAATCCTGGTGTTCAGAGAGGCCATACAAGGGCTCTATCCATTTAACATAGTATTAGAGATTGAATAAAGACATTTTCCATGCTAGTCTATCTGCTGCCCATTGTGATAATCTATCTAGGTCTGCTTGCAGCACTTGCACATCATGGAAGTTTCCAAAAGCTCTGCATAATTTAGTGGTCATCAGCAAACACTGAGACCTTGCTCTCAATGCCCTTCTAAGTCATTATTAACAGATTAAATAGAAGTGGCCCCAGTACAGAACCCTGAGGGGCCCCACTTAGAACTTAAGCCCACATAGATGTAGCTCCATTGACCAGCACTATCAATTCTCTATCCATGTAGTAATGTTTTTTCCAAGGCCGACAGACCTTAGTTTATACACAAGTCACCAGTGTGGCCAAGTATCAGAATTTAGCAAAATCCACTGCTATGCCAGAACATTTTTTTTTTACTTTTTTCACACTCCATTGTAATCCTGCACTCTATACGGCAGACTCCATCTCATTCCTAATGTGTCAAGGCATGCTGCACTTATATCAATTTATACATCATTTATATATATGTGTTCTATATTGTATTTAATTTTTATCTATCTGTATAATTGCACTTATCCCCTTGTTTGTATACTCTGTATTTTATACTGTACAGTGCTGCGTACCCAAGTGGCGCTTTATAAATAGAATTATACATACACACATACATACACACATACATACATACCGTATATACTCGAGTATAAACCGAGTTTTTCAGGCTGAAAAATCAGCCTGAAAAACTCAGACTCGGTTTATACTCTGAGTCACTCACCTTTGAAGATCAGCGTCCTCTCCATTCCGGCAGCCGCACGATCAGTCCATGTTACTGGCGCGCCGGCCTGACGTCACTGACCGGCGCCAATTAGTGACGTCAGCCGGCGCGCCAAGTACATGGGACTGATCGTGCGGCTGCCGGAATGGAGGGACGGCTGCTGCGGAATTGAAGAGGACCTTACCTGCACACCAGTCCAGGAAGCCCTTGGGATTTAGGAGAGCCCACAGATCATGGATGAAGAAGCACACAGGTACAAACTGAAACTGGGTGGGGAGGTGAGGTTGGCATTCAAGATGTTTGGAAACTACAAACTCCCAGCATGCTTTATTAGCTGGGGAGTTGTAGTTCCAAACATCTTGAATTGCCAAGTGAGGGTGGCATTCAAGAGGTTTTGAAACAAAACTCCCAGCTAATAAAGCATGCTGTGGAGTTGAGTTTCCAAACATCTTGAATGCCACCCTCACTTGGCATTCAAGATGTTTGGAAAACTACAAACCCCAGCTAATAAAGCTGCTGGGAGTTGTAGTGTTCCAAAACATCTTGAATGCCAGAGTGAGGGTGGCATTCAAGATGTTTTGGAAACTACAACTCCCAGCATGCTTTATTAGCTGGGAGTTGTAGTTTCCAAAACATCTTGAATGCCAAGTTTCTACCCTCGGTTTATACTCGAGTCAACAACTTTTGTTAGATTTTTTAGGTGAAATGGGTACCTCGTTGGTATTACTCGGTTGGTTATACTCGAGTATATACGGTACATACAATCAATCAATCAAGGGAGTTCACAAAATCCTGATCATTCCGTTTTTTAGCGTAGAACTGCAATGGAGTTATTTTATGAGGGATCAATAGCATCCAATCAGAACTCTGCTTTATAAGTGGGACAAATTGTACGTCTTTAGTTTCCCTGCAGGTGTTACATTTAATTGTTTATTGTACATTACCGTCACACATAGGAAAAGCCGTATATGAAGAGCCTCACAGCACCGGTAAGACCAATGTAACTAGAGCCAGAATAATGAGATTTACCAGCTCATTACCCCTATTTATAGCCATAAATAGAATTCTACGTTCCAATAAGGATAGAACAGGATTCCTGTTCCACTTAAACAGTTTCCCTCACCACGGTCGGGTTTGTAGGTATAAACCCCATTGTATACCTTTTATACCAATCTCGCTTCACGATGTGAGCCAATTGTGCGATTACCCAGCAAGCAGTGGGGGAATCTGAGAGTGGACATCCGGTGAAATATCATCAGCGCTGAATGTCCACACTTATGCAAAATCTGCCAAAGAGGAGAGAAAAAATCCCAGTCCGCCAGGACAATGTAAGAGATGCAAAGGATCGTTGTTTGCATCTACTAGGGGAGGTTTTGATTTCTGGTTGTTCTTTGAGGAGGTGGTAATGAAAAAGAGAATTTAAAGGGGCAGGCGAAGGCAGGAGGAGGGAAATCATTGGAAATGTGTTCTACTTTGGAAAAAATGGAGTCTAAGCGATTCCCCTGACTAGGAGGAGGGCCGTCAAAAATGAAAAGCCTGCAGTAAAACACAGGTGTGTTGTTTGGAGATATTTATAGGTTATCTACTACCCAGCTGCACAGTGCAATTCCAGTGGAGGTAACTGTCAATCCATGAAATATCACCCTGTGTTTGCCATTGGAGAGACCCCTGGAACCAACATTGCACTAAACACAGACGATTAACGAGTTTATTCATTGAAATGGGAAAACTAGAACGTTTCTCCTTTAACTGTTTTATCACCAAATTGATTGTCAATAAACTTTCATTACTGAGAAACTCAAGGATGGACACCTGAGATAGAGAACCCAGTCAACCTTTTCCAATTGATACAGGTAATAGTGTGATTATCTAGAGTGGACTATAATAAGTGATAATCACATTATTATGTCACGATATTATAATCACAATTATGTCTACCTATTAGGAAATCAGAGCTCCACGGATCCCCACCTGTCGGTACTATATGATATCACATTAACAGTCCGAATGATAATATATAGTGACATAATAATATGATACATATGTGACTATAATATGTGATTAAAAAAAAACAATAGTGAACCATAATAATTGATAATAACAAGTTGACATTAATATGGCCTATAACATGGACTATAAAAATAATTCTAATAATGTGAATATAATAGTGTGACTATAA
>CM033476.1:95298876-95520826 GCA_019447015.1 Hymenochirus boettgeri
ATGTGAACCGTAATATTGGACCGTATGTAATTGGGCTATCCGTATACGGTTGGTAAGATATATATAGACAGTATAAACAAGTGATTACCGTAATATGACCGTATGTAACTGGGCTATCCGTATACGGTCATTAAGATTATATATAGACAGTATATAACAATGTGATTACCGTAATATGGACCGTATGTAATTGGGCTATCCGTATACGGTTGTAAGATTATATATAGACAGTATATAACAATGTGATTACCGTATAGTGACGTATGTAATGGGCTACCGTATACGGTTGGTTAGATAGACAGGATATACAATGTGATTACCGTAATATTGACTGTATGTTAATGGGCTATCCGTATACGGTTGTAAGATTAGGATATAGACAGTATATAACAATGTGATTACCGTATATTGACCGTATGTAACTGGGCTATCCGTATACGGTGGTATTAGATTAGACATTAGACAGTATATAACAGTGATTACCAGTAATATGGACCGTAGTGAATTGGGCTATCCGTATACGGTTGGTAAATTAGTATTCAGACACGTATTATAACAATGTGATTACCCGTAATATGGACCGGATGTAATTGGGCTATCCGTATACGTTGGTAAATATTAGACTCTATTCAGAAGTATATAACAATGTGATTACCGTAATATTGACCGTATGTAATGGGCTATCCGTATACGGTTGGTAATATTAACCTATTCAGAGAGTATTAATAATGTGATTACCGTAATATGACCGTATGTAACTTGGCTATCCGTATACGGTTGGTAAGATTAACCTATTCAGACAGTACATAAACAATGTGATTACCGTAATATTGACCGTATGTAATTGTGGTACCCGTATACAGGTTGGTTAAGATCAGACAGTATATACAATGTGATTACCGTAATATGGACCGTATGTAATTGGGCTATCCGTATACGGTTGGTAAGATTATATATAGACAGTATATAACAATGTGATTACCGTAATATTGACCGTATGTAACTGGGCTATCCGTATACGGTTGGTAAGATTAGACCTATGCGAATTATATAACATGTGATTACCGTAATATGGACCGTATGTAATTGGCTATCCGTATACGGTTGGTAAGATTATATATAGACAGTAATTAACAATGTGATTACCATTAATATGGACCGTAGGAATTGGGCTACCCGTATACGGTTGGTAAGATCAGACAGAGTATAGAACTGTGCTGTGCCATCCCTATGCATCATTTTTCTGACCTTTCTGACGTTCCAACCCTGATTGCTGTTTGTTTCTCAAACTTTCTCTCATTTTGCTCCATTACACAGACATGGGAACGGTTCTCGGACGTTTCCCTTTGTTCAGGCGGCGTTAATGGAGGTTGCCGGATCCATATCCGGAGAGGTTTCTTGTGCGACAGGATAATGTGTTGGACGCCTGTCTGATGGCTGATGACAGGTGATGCCATGGCGTTGTTTGGTGGATAATAACACCAGACGCCTCTCTCTCTCTTTAACAGTTCACGGCTTCTTGTGAAAGAAAACGGGAGAGGGAATGAGACTAGGAAAGGCCATACATGGGTCATTTATCTTAATTGGATGGTCAATGCCAATTCCACCATAGGGGTGCCCACACACGTCACCTCTGTCTATGGTGAATGGTCAATCAGTAATGGACCTTTGTATGGCAGGGTTACATTGGACATTGAGATGAAATAATCCCCTTCTCATGATTCACAGTAGGCGGAAACGCGATTGCATTTAAACGTAACAGTTATTTATGTAAGAAATGTCCCGTTCGCCATGTCCAACTTTCCACACATTTAAAGAAATACATGGGACCATTTCCTTGCAATTAATAAAAGGGAAAGTTATCCTGAAGGCAGAACGTTTCAGGCTGGCGGGATTGATGCTCTTGTAGTCACTGAGAAATAATTGGACTTCAGCAAAGCAGCATCTGTATTAGTCATTGTGGGTAAAGTGAAATATACGTTTTAGTTTATCATTAGAACGTGGGGTAAATCAGGTTCACTGTACAGAATTCTCCCCCAGTCTCTCCTTCTATATCTATTCTTTTCTTAGTCTGTTGTAAACACGGTTCGTGTTGTATTCCATCATGGTTTATAACACACATGATCAGTACAGGGTAGTCTGGGGGACTGAGATACAAAATGGCGCAAGAGAGGGTTAACGTTAGAAATAGAAAGTTGTTGCAATTGGGCAAAAACACATGAAGGCTAGTTACAGTATTACCCTAAATGGAAAGGAGGAAATAGGGTTAGGGGATGACTCAGTAGATAAGGACTTGAGATTCTACATCTAAACAGTGTCAGGCAGTAACTGCTAAAGCAAAGGAAATGCTTCACTGTATAAGCATGGAAAATGTCTTATTCAATCTCAATACTATGTTAATATGGATAGAGCCCTTGTATGGCCTCATCCTGAACACGCAGTGATGGGTTTTCCTGCGGCTCTGTCAGTTAAGGGGACAGGTGTATCACAGAGCAGGTAAGATCGGACAGGTAATCTAACCGACGGACTTTCCATTGTCACCAAATGGCAGGTAATGAACTAAAACACCTTCGACTCGGCCATCTTGTTATTCAATGACAGCTGCACCATCATGTAAAGGGATCATTAGAAAGCGAGAAAATCAACCAGCAGGTAGGATAGAGGAAGAAATGACATCACCGGAGGGGTTATATCTCTGTGTTCTCATTACGGCAAACAGAGGGTTTCAAAGGCGATGGATCCTCGGCTCAATGATGGATTTCACGGCAATCAACAAGCAAGATGCTTTATTTATTTCCTTATTTCCGCAGACTGGGGCCTCCTGGCTTCTAATTGGAACTGGGGTGAGAGTTTCGTCTTCTTCCTACGTTCTGCCAATTATCCAGACACAGCCAAACGCAGGCGGACATTTCTATATGAATCCCCATCCTCTTCATCTCCTGGGTACCGGGGCTCTGTGGTATTAGGATGGGGAACTGCCCCGGGTTAATTAGATGTTTGGTTATATTTATCTTTTCCAAAACGATCCAATTTGTTATCGTCGCCATCAAAACCGTTCCGAACGCGAATTCACGGTTAGCAAAGGGGAACTGACGCCAAGGTTTAATAAGGTGACTCTCTGCTTATAGTGACCTAAATACATTTACATCTTATATAAACTAAACCCGAGTATGGCATGCAAGTGCAGGGATTTCTGGGATACGCCAAACAAACCTTTCACCTTAGTTCCCCTTGAATGAAGATGTTGTCGTCCCTGTAAGAGAATGACAGGTTTATTGACTATTATTACACATAGTCAGGCTGCACATTGTGTAAATTGCCTTTTACTAACTGTAAATAATAAATACCTGACAATGATTGACACAGTCTTATTATTTACAGCCTCATTGTACTGCCTGCTGTGTAGATTGTTGGTTAGAAATAGGAGCAGGGCAATCGGTAGGTCCGCACCGATCCAGCAAGTCCCCCAGATGTAGTTTAATAAGAGCTGGATAAATCCCTGGTCTAGCTGGTGAGCTATTTAGAGCAGTTATTAGAGTGGTCTATGTTATCCTGGTGGTAGAGTAGTAAATGGTAAATAATGTATTGGGACCCAATTCCATAGGATGAAACCTGCTCATGGATATTCAGCACCAGAACCCAGGGACAGCGCCAGGTCCAGCCACATGGTCAATGTGAGAGCTCAGATCCATTTCCTACTAATCTGTCATGGAATTTACCACAGACCTTGTTCAATCAGACTCACAAGCCTTCCGTTACTGTTTGTCTCTCGGATCTGAGTATTAACGGGTCGCTGGGCAGGTTAAGTGAACAACCTCACAGAACAGGGAAGCGACAGGATGCCAGGAGCGCTCAATCTCTGTAGCTCGCAAAGGATCCAATATAAGATTTATCGAACGCGCGCACCATCCCCCAGTCCCATATATATTTAATACCCTATACGTACCGACAGAACCGGATCCGTAATGAATTATCTTTCACGGTGAGGTAGCAGCGCTGTCACTCATTGGGCCATTAATATGCTGTGTAATTGGCTCACTGCGTCATAAATATAAAGCTCTGCTGGCCGCCAGGGTCTAATAACGATGTTATGTATATAGATTTCACATGAATATATTCCTCTAGTGCTAATGCAACATCATCTTCATTACAGGGTAAAATTAAAGAAAAAGAAAGTCTAAAGAATATATTTCCCCAATTGGAGTCCACCTACTACTTGAATTTTACACTTTCACTTTCAATACCCCCCCCCCCCCCGTCCACATTTGTATTTTATAGGAAAGCATCATGAATTTGTCATTGAAACAGAACAATCTTTAATCCGGGTTCCAGAACATTAGGTGGTGAGAGTCTATGGGTGTAACCTGTACATTGTATCCTCCATAGCGCCCTATACCTGTACATGTATCCTCCAGTAGCGCCCATACCTGTACATTGTAATCCTCCAATAGCGCCCATACCTGTACATGTATCCTCCAATAGCGCCCATACCTGTACATTGTATCCTCCAATAGCGCCCATACCTGTAATTGTATCCTCCAATAGCGCCCATACCTGTCATGTATCCTCAAAGCGCCCATATCTGTACATTGTATCCTCCAATAGCTCCATACCTGACATTGTATCTCCCAATAGCGCCATACCTGTACATTGTATCCTCCAATAGCGCCCATACTTGTACAGTATCCTCCAATAGCGCCCATACCTGTACATTGTATCCTCCAATAGCGCCCAACCTGTACATTGTATCCTCCAATAGCTCCATACCTTGTACATTGTATCCTCCAATAGCAACCATACCATGTACCTTGTATCCTCCAATAGCGCCCATACGTACATTGGATCCTCCAATAGCGCCCATACCTGTACATTGTATCCTCCAATAGCGCCCATACCTGTATATTGTATCCTCCAATAGGCCATACCGTACATTGTATCATCCAATAGCTCCCATACCTGTACATTGTTCTCCAATAGCGCCCATACCGTACATTGATCCCAACTGCGCCATACCTGTACATTGTACCCTCCAATAGCGCCCATACCTGGACATTGTATCCTCCAATAGCGCCATACCTGTACTTGTATCCTCCCAATAGCGCCCATACCTGTACATTGTACCCCCAATAGCGCCATACCTGTTACATTGTATCCTCCAATAGCGCCCATACCTGTAATTGTATCCTCCAATAGCGCCCATACCTGTGATTGTATCCTCCAATAGCCCCATACCTGTAATGTACCCTCAATAGCGCCCATACTGTACATTGTATCCTCCAATAGCAACCCGTACCGTACATTTATCCTCCAATAGCGCCCATACCTGTACATTGTATCCTCCAATAGCGCCCATACCTGTACATTGTATCCTCCAATAGCGCACATACGGTACATTGTATCCTCAATAGAGCCCATACCTGTACATTGTATCCTCCAATAGCGGCCATACCTGTACATTGTATCCTCCAATAGATCCCATACCTGTACATTGTATCCTCCAATAGCTCCCATACTGTACATTGTATCCTCCAATAGCGCCCATACCTGTACATTGTATCCTCCAATAGCAACCATACCTGTACATTGTATCCTCCAATAGCGCCCATACCTGTACATTGTATCCTCCAATAGCGCCCATACCTGTACATTGTATCCTCCAATAGCAACCATACCTGTACATTGTATCCTCCAATAGCGCCCATACCTGTACATTGTATCCTCCAATAGCGCCATAACTGTACATTGTATCCTCCAATAGCGCCCATACCTGTACATTGTATCCTCCAATAGCGCCCATACCTGTACATTGTATCATCCAATAGCTCCCATACCTGTACATTGTATCCTCCAATAGCGCCCATACCTGTACATTGTATCCTCCAATAGCGCCCATACCTGTACATTGTATCCTCCAATAGCGCCCTAACCTGTACCTTGTATCCTCCAATAGCGCCATACCTGACATTGTACCCTCCAATAGCGCCCATACCTGTACATTGTATCCTCCAATAGCGCCCTACCTGGCATTGTATCCTCCAATAGACGCCCATACCTGTACATTGTACCCTCCAATAGCGCCCATACCTGTACATTGTATCCTCCAATAGCGCCCATACCTGTACATTGTATCCTCCAATAGCGCCCATACCTGTACATTGTATCCTCCAATAGCGCCCATACCTGTACATTGTATCCTCCAATAGCGCCCATACCTGTACATTGTATCCTCCAATAGAGCCCCATACCTGTACATTGTATCCTCCCAATAGCGCCCATACCTGTACATTGTATCCTCCAATAGCGGCCCATACCTGTACATTGTATCCTCCAATAGCGCCCATACCTGTAATTGTATCCTCCAATGCGCCCATACCTGACATTGTATCCTCCAATAGCGCCCATACCTGTACATTGTATCCTCCATACGCGCCCATAACCCTGTACATTGTATCCTCCAATAGCGCCCATACCTGTACATTGTATCCTCCAATAGCGCCCATACCTGTACATGTGATCCTCCAAGAGCGACAATACCTGTACATGTATCCTCCACAGATCTAGATTCTCTAACCTTTTTTGCCATGGTCATAACCACATCAATAGTTTATAGAGAAAGGAATGGGCTTTACAACAAACTGTCAATACACAACGCATTGTAATACCCTGCCTGTCCGTATGTATGCAACAACATTCCTAAAATACCATTTAGGAAGTGATAATACCCAGGGATAAGAAATGAATAAGGAAACAAGGAATTTGTATGTTCTCCCTTTGCTGCTTGGGTTTCCTCAGGGCAATAACCTTTTCTTTATATTATACATGGGGGGAGTGCCATGTTGTTTCCCTTAGACAGTACAGTATGAGGGTTAGTATTGTGTGTACAGAACTTCTTCTCTGTATATTTATACATATGGGGGGAGCTGCCATATTGTTTCCCCTAGACAGTACAGTATGAGGTATAGCTTATTGTGTGTACAGAACATTCCTTCTCTGTATATTTTACATATGGGTGGGGATGCCATATTGTTTTCCCTTAGACAGTACAGTATGAGGGTATAGCTTATTGTATGTACAGAACATTCCTTCTTGTATATTTATACATAGGTGGGAGCTGCATATTGTTTCCCTTGACAGTACAGTAGAGGGTATGCTTATGTGTGACAGAAATTCCTTCTCTGTATATTATATTTATACATATGGGTGGGAGCTGCCATAGTGCTTTCCTTAGACAGTACAATGAGGGTATAGCTTATTGTTGTACAGAACATTCCTTCTCTGTATATTTATATTATACATATGGGAGGGAGCTGCCATATTGTTTCCCTTAGACAGTACAGTATGAGGGTATAGCTTATTGTATGTACAGAAAATTCCTTCTGTATATTATACATATGGGTGGGAGCTGCCATATTGTTCCCTTAGACATACAGTATGAGGGTATAGCTTGTATATGTACAGAACATTCCTTCTCTGTATATTTTATACATATGGGTGGAGCTGCCATATGTTTCCCTTAGACAGTACAGTATGAGGGTATAGCTTATTGTGTGCACAGAACATTCCTTCTCTGTATATTTATATTTATACATATGGGTGGGAGCTGCCATATGTTTCCCTTAGACAGTACAGTATGAGGGTATAGCTTATTGTAGTACAGAACATTCCTTCTCTGTATATTTATACATATGGGTGGCAGCTGCCATTTGTTCCCTTAGACAGTACAGTATGAGGGTATAGATATTGTGTGTACAGAACATTCCTTCTCTGTATATTTATACATATGGGTGGGAGCTGCCATAGTGTTTCCCTTAGACAGTACAGTATGAGGGTATAGCTTATTGTATGTACAGAACATTCCTTCTCTGTATATTTATACATATGGGTGGGAGCTGCCATAGTGTTTCCCTTAGACAGTACAGTATGAGGGTATATCTTATTGTGTGTACAGAACATTCCTCTCTGTTATATTATACAATGGGTGGCAGCGTGCCATATTGTTTTCCTTAGACAGTACAGTATGAGGGTATAGCTTATTGTGTGTATAGAATATCCTTCTCTGTATATTTTATTTTACATGGTGGGTGGAGCTGCCATAGTGTTTCCCTTAGACAGTACAGTATGAGGGAATAGCGTGTTGTGTGTACAGAACATTCCTTCTCTGTATATTTATATTTTTACATATGGGTGGGAGCTGCCATATTGTTTCCCTTAGACATTACAGTATGAGGGTATAGCTTATGTATGTACAGAACATTCCTTCTCTGTATATTTATACATGTGGGTGGGAGCTGCCATAGTGTTTATGACAGTACAGTATGAGGTATAGCTTATTGTGTGTACAGAACATTCCCTCTGTATATTATTTATACATATGGGTGGGAGCTGCCATATTGTTTCCCTTAGACAGTACGTATGAGGGTATAGCTTATTGTAGTGACAGAACATTCCTTCTCTGTATATTTATATTAACAAATGGTTGGGAGCTGCATAGTTTTCCTTAGACAGTACAGTATGAAGGTATAGCTTATTGTGTGTACAGAACATTCCTTTCTGTATATTTATACATATGGGTGGGAGCGTGCCATATTGTTTCCCTTAGACAGTACAGTATGAGGGTATAGCTTATTGTGTGTACAGACATTCCTTCTCTGTATATTTATACATATGGGTGGCAGCTGCCTATTGTTTCCTTAGACAGTACAGTATGAGGGTATAGCTTATTGTGTGTACAGAACATTCCTTCTCTGTATATTTATATTTATACATGTGGGTGGGAGCTGCCATAGTGTTTCCCTTAGACAGTACAGTATGAGGGAATAGCGTGTTGTGTGTACAGAACATTCCTTCTCTGTATATTTATATTTTTACATTGGGTGGGAGCTGCCATATTGTTTCCCTTAGACATTACAGTATGAGGGTATAGCTATTGTATGTACAGAACATTCCTTCTTGTATATTTTACATGTGGGTGGGAGCTGCCATAGTGTTTTCCTTAGACAGTACAGTATGAGGTATAGCTTATTGTGTGTACAGAACATTCCTTCTCTGTATATTTATATTTATACATATGGGTGGGAGCTGCCAATTGTTTCCTAGACCGTACAGTATGAGGGTATAGCTTATTGTGTGTACAGAACATTCCTTCTCTGTATTATATTTTATTTAACATATGGGTGGGAGCTGCCAAGTGTTTCCTTAGACAGTACAGTATGAAGGTATAGTTATTGTGTGTACAGAACATTCCTTCTCTGTATATTTATATTTACATATGGGTGGGAGCTGCCATATTGTTTCCCTTAGACAGTACAGTATGAGGGTATAGCTTATTGTATGTACAGAACATTCCTTCTCTGTATTTTTAACACATATGGGTGGGAGCTGCCATATTGTTTCCCTAGACAGTACAGTATGAGGGTATAACTTATTGTATGTACAGAACATTCCTTCTTCGTATATTTATCCATATGGGTGGGAGCTGCCATAGTGTTTCCCTTAGACAGTACAGTATGGGGTTAGCTTATTGTATGTACAGAACATTCCTTCTCTGTATATTATCCATATGGGTGGGAGCTGCCATATTGTTTCCCTTAGACAGTACAGTATGAGGGTATAACTTATGTATGTACAGAACATCTTCTCTGTTATTTATCCATATGGGTGGGGGAGCTGCCATATGTTTCCCTTAGACAGTACAGTATGAGGGTATAGCTTATTGTATGTACAGAACATTCCTTCTTGTATATTATACATATGGATGGGAGCTGCCATATTGTTTCCCTTAGACAGTACAGTATGAGGGTATAGCTTATTGTAAGTACAGAACATTCCTTCTCTGTATATTTATACATAGGGTGGGAGCTGCATATTGTTTCCCTTAGACAGTACAGTATGAGGGTATAGCTTATTGTGTGTACAGAACATTCCTTCTCTGTATATTTATACATATGGGTGGGAGCTGCCATAGTGTTTCCTTAGACAGTACAGTATGAGGGTATAGCTTATGTGTGTACAGAACATTCCTTCTCTGTAATTAATACATATGGGTTGGAGTCGCCATATTGTTTCCCTTAGACAGTACGTATGAGGGTATAGCTTATTGTGTGTTAGAGAACATTCCTTCTGTCTATAATTTTATTAATACTATATATAACATAAACCTTTATTAAATATATAATGAAGCCTTGAGAATTTAAGTCCCACGCTATTTAATCTCTATATATATTATTTAGAAGGACCCCCACAAACACCCCAGTGGTGAGGTCACTATTACACGCTATGACATCACCCTCCTCCATGGGAACCTAATAGCTGCTCTGTCACTATTGTTATCGGTAAATTGCTGTTTTACTGGAATACTGCGTGTGGATAAATGATTGAGACAAGGAAACACATAATTAGGGTATTTACAACCCAGTGTGGAGGCTAATGCACTGGCAATATGAACACTGTCCCCTTCAATAAATACTCTATAATCTTCCAGTGGTATAAAAAGCTTAGACGGTAGAAAATCTCGATGTTAATGGGAACGTTCTATGTATTGTGTGGGAGGGATACAGATCGCAAGGCTTGGGGTCCAGCATTATAGGGGGATGTGTCCATCATATTAAATCCCATTATGGCTGTTTATTAATTGTCTGGTGGGTGGGTCTCCTGGTTAACATGATGTTTATAGCTTATCGCCCCACTAGATTTCCCAGCCTCTAATTACCCCATTGAAATTCCCATTATAGACCCATGACTTGTATAGGTAAGTGAAGCAGGTTGGTACACACTAGAGACTCACGTCTACCTACCCGCCTGGCCCAGTGAGTGGAGTTTTTCTTCCTTTTTACTCTTTTTTGTGGTCATTGGTGCAGGTCATTGCTTTGGTCTTTAATTGGAACTGAGTCGCTAATTTCCCTGCAACCTCTGATTGATTAGTGCAGAGACCTGGAGTTGGCTACAAACCATTGGTCCATTAATCCCATCGTTAAAGGAAGAATTATCAGGACATGTGAGGGTGGAGATGATGGAGATTCTCCTCCCTCCTCGTTCGCAGGGCCAAGATCATTTCACTATTCACTCAATGTACAAATAATATTCTATTTCTATTCCTGTCATTGGTGTCCAGATTTCATGGCAGGTTCCCTATAACTGTCTAGTTCCTGTCTACAGGGGGCCATATACTGCCAATGGTACATCCAATCAAATTGGGATTCAGCTACCAAATGGCAAATGAGATTGGGACTAAAAACATCCCAAACATAGTTATTCCCTAAATAGGAGAGTGTTAGGAGATGGCTCAATAGAGAAAGACTTGGAGATATTGTGGACAATAGACTTAGTAACTCTAAACAGTGTCAGGCAGTATCTGCTAAAGCTAATAAAATGCTTTACTGTATGAGAAGGAACGTAGAGTTATGGGAGGAAGGAATCATTCTGTCTCTATATGAGTTCCTTGTAGAGCCTCGTCTGGAGGCCAATTAGCAGGGGATCTTTTCTCTCGTAGGGTGAACAAAACTCTAGAGGTCACCCCTATAGACTTGACGAAAAGCCATTTCATCCTAAGCAATGTAAATGGCTCTTCTCTGTGAGGACAGTAAGGTTGGGATAATCTCCCTTCCCTACTGCGGGTCCTACAGAGGTAGAGACGTATATTATGTACAGTCCATGGACTAGATACGGGAGTCCTGGCAGGGTCGTTATACATGATCCTTAGAGAACCCTTAGGCGTTACATTTAATGATAATTATAAAAGGTTTCAGTTGAAATATTCCGTTCCCTCCAATCACATCGACCCAAATGTTTCCTGAAGGAACCTGAGTGACACAACCTCCACTTCCAACCTATTTACTGCAACTGTGTACACGGATAAACGATCCCATTCGCCACTTCTAATGGTCCCTGCGGAGGGATAGTTTAATAGAACATCCCAGAATCCTTTGCTTGAAAGCCTCTAATAGGCGCCGCTGCCTCTTGGTTTAAAGGGAAGCGATGTAACATTAAGCGTGGTGTACAAACATTCCATTATTAACAAATGGATTTGGCTCGGTTACAACTCAATGTCTTTGTGGATTTTTATCCGAAGGGACCCAGAAGCTTGGAGAGGGAGTGACTATTTGTAGGAAGGTGTTGTCTGGATTGGTTGGAAACCAGACGTTACAATGCTCATAATATTCTATCCGTGTCTGGTGTGTGGTGTGGTGGGGGCTTTGCTGGTTAGTAGTACTAGTCAGCGGTAATGGATATTAAACCTGCCTCTATAGATACACATGGTAATAATAATATTAATACTACACTGCTGCTGCTGCTGCTGCTGACTACACTACTACTACTACTAATTAGTAGTAGCAGCAGCGCAGCAGCAGCAGCAGCAGAGCAGCAGCAGTACTACATCATTGTCTTATTGGGTACTTCCCTAGATACCAATAAGACAATGATGTGATATATAATAGACTTAGCATGGCTGCCAATGTTCATTTGGATCTTTTAATTATTAAAAAATATTATGGCTATATACAGTGGCGTAAATAGGAGTCAGGGCCCCAGCAAAACTATGATGGGGCCCCTATCATGTTTTATCCACATTGGTTTTCTGGGAGGTGGCTTTATTTGTCATAGGAAAAATAAGAAGATGGGGGCCCTCTTGGCTCGTAGACCCCCCTACGGTTACCCCTTTGGCAGTTACGCCCCTGCCTGTATACACCCAGAAACCTTCTCTGATTGGCCAGAATTTACTGTTTGTTCCAAAAATGCCAAATACGCATGTGGTTTACCTTTAAATAGCATTGTGCGGTCCTGTGTTTCCCAGTAATTCTCTGTTGATATGGATGTGGAGGATTCCCTAAGGCAACTGCTAATGTGCCGATACAAAGCCACATCTGGTATTGATTGGGTAAAGTTGTGGTTTTGGTTTGATAATAATGGTCATTAGGAAAGGCATTTTAGATTCCTATTGTGTTGGATAAATAACTGAAATCCACAATATTAACCAATACATATTCCTATAGTAGCAGCGATGTAATAGGAATCACTGGGCCCCCCAGGAACACTATAATGGGCCCCCTCCCTGCCTGATCGGCAGTGTTAGTCTGGGGGGAGGTTGATGTGACATAAGAAAGCTCCTGTAGAGTAGTGGGGTATCCGTATGTACTGCCATTACCCACTGCCATTATCTAATCTGGGTAATAATGAAGCTCCATATTTATATGACGTCACTTTTCTTACAGGGTCATACAGGTGGAGCAATATCACAATGAGCTATCATATAGTCTATAGTGTATTGTAACCAACATGTGACAATTACTCCACACTGATCTCCCAGTCTTAGGACAAGGCATGTGATTGATTGATAACTAATTCTATTGGTTGGGAATATAGCCGTACTGGAGTTGATTGGCGTGTAGCTATAAAAGAATGAATGGTTGGCTAAAGTTTTCAACCTTTTGTTTTTATAACCTGAGTCTGATTAATCTACATGTTCATTGGGGCTATAGAATAAAGTGACCCGAACACCGAGGATGCATTACCTTTATTTATTATTATTATTATTATTATTTATTCTATTAGGAGTTATTACCCCTAGTATACATGCTGTGGGTTCTGTAGGAATTGAGATTATTAATCTTCAGACTCGGCTCATAGAGAGACGATGGGAGAGACAGATGGGGGTGTCAATGTATTTAAAGGTAAAGGCACCTGAATAAAGTGGGACAAAGAGTGTAAGAGTCAGGAACGTACAGTAGGGGGAGCTGTATCACATCAAGGGACAAGGGATGGTGAAAATCTGTCTATGTATGTATAATTTTATTTTTAAAGCGCCACTTGGGGACGCAGTGCTGTACATTATAACAATACAGATTATACAGTATGTATATGTTTATTTATATAGCGCCACTTGGGTACACAGCGCTGTACATTATAACAATACAGATTATACAGTATGTATGTATATGTTTATTTATATAGCGCCATTGGGTACACAGCGCTGTACATTATAACAATACAGATTATACAGTATGTATGTATATGTTTATTTATATAGAGCCACTTGGGTACACAGCGCTGTACATTATAACAATACAGATTATACAGTATGTATGTATATGTTTATTTATATAGCGCCACTTGGGGACACAGCGCTGTACATTATAACAAATCAGATTATACAGTATGTATGTATGTTTATATAGCGCCACTTGGGGACACAGCGCTGTACATTATAACATAAGATACAGATTATACAGTATGTATGTATATGTTATATAGCGCCACTGGGTACACAGCGCTGTACATTATAACAATACAGATTATACAGTATGTATGTATATGTTTATTTATATCGCCACCTTGGGGACGCAGCGCTGTACATTATAACAATACAGATTATACGTATGTATGTATATGTTTATTTATATAGCGCCACTTGGGTACACAGCGCTGTACATTTAACTATACGATTATACAGTATGTATGTATATGTTTATTTATATAGTGCCACTTGGGTACACAGCGCTGTACATTATAACAATACAGATTATACAGTATGTATGTATATGTTATTATATATAGTGCCACTAGGGGACACAGCGCTGTACATTTAACAATACAGATTATACAGTATGTATGTATATGTTATTATAAGTGCCACTTGGGTACACAGCGCATATAACAATACAGATTATCAGTATGTATGTCTATGTTTATTTTTATAGCGCCACTTGGGGACACAGCGCTGTACATTATAAAACATACAGATTATACAGTATGTATGTATGATGTTATAGCGCCACTTGGGGACACAGCGCTGTATTATAAAAATACAGATTATACAGTATTGTATATATATGTTTATTTATATAGCGTCACTTGGGGACACAGCGCTGTACATTATAACAATACGATTATACAGTATGTATGTATATGTTTATTTATATAGCGCCACTTGGGGAGCAGCGCTGTACATTATAACAATACAGATTATACAGTATGTATGTATATGTTTATTTATATAGCGCCACTTGGGGACACAGCGCTGTACATTAAACAATAAAGATTATACAGTATGTATGTATAGTTTATTTATATAGCGCCACTTGGGACACAGCGCTGTACATTATAACAATACAGATTATACAGTATGTATGTATATGTTTATTTATATAGCACCACTTGGGGACGCACGCTGTACATTATAACAATACAGATTATAACGTATGTATGTATATGTTTATTTATATAGCGCCACTTGGGGACACAGCGCTTGTACATTTAACAATACAGATATACAGTATGCATGTATATGTTTATTTATATAGCGCCACTTGGGGACAGTGCTGTACATTATAATAATACAGATTATACAGTATGTATGTATATGTTTATTTATATAGCGCCAACTTGGGGACGCAGCGCTGTACATTATAACAACATATTATACAGTATGTATGTATATGTTTATTTATATAGCGCCACTTGGGGACACATCGCTGTACATTATAACAATACAGATTATACAGTATGTATGTATATGTTTATTTATTAAGCGCCACTTGGGGACGCAGCGCTGTACATTATAACAATACAGATTATACAGTATGTATATGTTTATTTATATAGCGCCACTTGGGGACACAGCGCTGTACATTATAACAATACAGATTATACAGTATGTATGTATATGTTTATATAGTGCCACTTGGGTAAACAGCGCTGTGCATTATAACAATACAGATTATACAATATGTATATATATGTTTATTTATATAGCGTCACTTGGGGACCAGCGCTGTACATTATAACAATACAGATTATACAGTATGTATGTATATGTTTATATAGTGCCACTTGGGGACACAGCGCTGTACATTATAACAATACAGATTATACAGTATGCATGTATATGTTAATTTATATAGCGCCACTTGGGTACGCAGCGCTGTACATTATAACAATACAGATTATACAGTATGTATGTATGTTTATTTATATAGCGCCACTTGGGGACGCAGCGCTGTACATTATAACAATACAGATTATACAGTATGTATGTATATGTTTATTTATATAGCGTCACTTGGGGACACAGCGCTGTACATTATAACAATACAGATTATACAGTAGTATGTATATGTTTATATAGTGCCACTTGGGGACACAGCGCTGTACATTATAACAATACAGATTATACAGTATGTATGTCTGTCTATTTATATAGCGCCACTTGGGGACGCAGCGCTGTACATTATAACAATACAGATTATACAGTATGTATGTATATGTTATTATATAGCGTCACTTGGGGACACAGCGCTGTACATTAGAACAATACAGATTATACAGTATGTATGTTTATGTTTATATAGTTCCACTTGGGGACACAGCGCTGTACATTATAACAATACAGATTATACAGTATGTATGTATATGTTTATATAGCGCCACTTGGGTACGCAGCGCTGTACATTATAACAATACAGATTATACAGTATGTATGTATATGTTTATTTATATAACGCCACTGGGGACACAGCGCTGTACATTATAACACTACAGATTATACAGTATGTATGTATATGTTTATATTATAGCGCCACTTGGATACACAGCACTGTACATTATAACAATACATATTATACAGTATGTATGTATATGTTTATTTATATAATGCCACTTGGGGACACATCGCTGTACATTATAACAATACAGATTATACAGTATGTATGTATATGTTTGTTTATATAGCGCCACTTGGGGACACAGCGCTGTACTGTTCCAATCCCCTGACATTGACGTGTCTTGGCTGTGCTCGCACTAACAGGCCAACCTGTCTGTTTCTTAGTGATTTATAGAATTTCTGTATCTTTGCAACAAGTTTTCAGACTGATCTGGAATAATACAGGCTGAGGGTTCTTATTGAACTGAAACTTCAGCTCTGAGAGCCTTAAAATGTCTTTGTGCCTCTGTCACACTAGGAGAATCCAAAGGGCACGTATTCACCACTCGCAGCATTGAGCGCGCTATATGGCAGCACCGCTTTACTGAAAGCTTCTCTTCTCCCCTCTCAGGCCCTTGAAATTAGAAAAGAAAAACTAAGTCAGTGACAAAGCTTCCCAGAGAGCCGAGGGGCTTCTTACATCATTAAACGAGGCGATAGAACTGGATGAGCGTACGCCGTGTCAATCTTACTAGCGCAATGTTCTGCTACTTATTTAAAGGAGCAGTGATGTAGCCGGCAGCCATGATGGGAATGTGTTAAAGGAACATGGACCATAAGGATGTCACTTTCTACATTTATCAAATTTCAAATCTGTAAAGCAAAACGACTGGAAACAAAAAGCAAATTGATTTTATCCAAATGGATCCTAATGATCAAATGTTCATTAATTGTTAATGATTGTGAACATGAGCCAGATAGCAGAGAGGGTTCTGGGTAATTCTATGGAGGTTCTTGCCAGTTCTACCCAATGTCTAGCTGGTATTTAACTAGTCCAGAGAATGAAATGTCTTTACAAGGGGCAAGGTTCTACATGGTAATCTGAGAATGGCCTGTAAATAATCCATATATAAGTTTCCCTGTGTTTATATAATAGAATTATACAATCCCGTGTATTAATATTTTATGGTTTCCTTATAGAGATTCACAAACATGTAACATTGAAAGGCCGCGGGCTATGGAATCCCAAGGGGTTGAGTTGAGGAATGGTGGAGCACTGCCCGTTGCTGTTGTCTTGTATTATGGGGGAATTAACTTGAAACCTTTTCTCAGACGTGTATTTTTTGGCAGTGCAGCCAGTGTGGGATTATTCATACGAGGAGAGTGTCCTGTCATAGCCCTTGCTGTATCAAATCATTATTATAGCAATGTCTCAGATTTCCCCTTTAATAAAAGCTTCTCTACCACCGTGACGTATTGGGGGGTTATCAACTACTGGTAACATGTAAACAATCCATTTACAATGAATTACCCTTATGAAAGGTGAATCCTTCAATACCCATAATGTAGAAAGACAAATATTCCATCGCTCTCCATAAATAGCATTAAATTGCTTATTTAAAATGCTGCAGAGGAAGAATGAAATTTACATATAAATCCTGTGGGAATGAGATTATTTCTACTGTAAGAGAGAGAATTTATATATCACTCCTATTCATTCAATATACAATATACAAAATGTGGAAGGGTCTATATGGCAAAAGGGGTGTGTACTGTTATGAACTAATTAATAATGGAACGGTTTATAAGAACAAATAGGGTGTGTACAGTTCAATGGATTATAGTGTATGGTCTGTACTGTATGACAAATTGGGTGTGTACTGGGCATATTGGGGTGTGTACTGGCATATTGGGTGTGTGTAGTGTATAACAGAGATTATCAATCATTTCCTTTTTACATCATATTAAAACACGAGGTCAGCATTCATTTTAAAGTTACTGACCATATGGGAGTATGTATCAGGGTGCATGACCAGAAATTGCTAAAACCGGGGATTTATCTGGATTTCAGGATGTAGTTCAGTAGTTTTAGAATTAGGGTCTTTGATATTTTTGCTTTAGTTTACAGTGTAATATAATCTCAGGGTGCTGTGTGTACAGTGTATAACTCAGTGTAATCAAAATCAGGGTGCTGTGGTGTACAGGTAATATAATCTAGGGTGCTGTGTGTACAGTGTATATAATCTCAGGGCTGTTGTGTGCGTGTATATAATCTCAGGGTGCTGTGTGTGTGCAGTGTAGTATATAATCTCGGGTGCTGTGTGGACAGTGTAAATAATCTCAGGGTGCTGTGTGCGTACAGTTGTAATATAATCTCAGGCGGGGTTGCTGGGTGTACAGTGTAATATAATTCAGGGTGCGTGTGTACAGTGTATATAATTTCGGGTGCTGCGTGTACAGTGTAATATAATCTCAGGGTGCGTGTGTACAGTGTAATTAATCTCAGGGTGCTGTGGTACAGTTGTAAATATAATCTCGGGTGCTGTGTGTACGTGTATAATCTCAGGGTGCTGTATGTACAGTGTAATATAATTCAGGGTGCTGTGTGTACAGTGTAATATAATCTCAGGGTGCTGGTTGTGTACAGGGTAATATAATCTAGGGTGCTGTGTGTACAGTGTATGTAATATATCTCAGGGTGGTTGGCTGTGTGTACAGTGTAATATAATTTCAGGGTTGCTGTGGTACAGTGTAATATAATCTAAGGGTTGCGGTTGTGTACACGTGTATATAATCTCAGGGTGCGTGTGTACAGTGTAATATAATCAGGGCTGTGTGGTACAGTGTAATATAAATCATGGTGCTGTTGACAGGTAATTATCTCAGGGTGCTGTGTGTACAGTGTAAATATAATCTCAGGGTGCTGTGTGTACAGTGTAATATAATCTCAGGTGCTGTGTGACAGTGTAATATTAATCTCAGGGTGCGTGTGTATACAGTTGTAATATAATCTCAGGGTGCTGGTGTACAGTGTATATAATCTCAGGGTGCTGTGTGTACAGTGTAATATAATCTCAGGGTGCTGTGTGTACAGTGTAATATATCTCAGGGTGTGTGTGTACAGTGTAATATAATCTCAGGGTGCTGTGGTAACGTGTGTAATATAATCTCAGGGTGCTGTGGTACAGTGTAATTAATCTCAGGGTGCTGTGTGTACAGTGTAATATACTCAGGGTGCTGTGTGTACAGTGTAATATAATCTCAGGTGCTGTGTGTACAGTGTAATATAATCTCAGGGGTGCTGTGTGTACAGGGTAATATATTCATCAGGGTGCTGTGTGTACAGTGTAATAATCAGTCGTGGTCGTGTATTAATCAGGTGCTGTGGTACAGTGTAATATAATCTCGGTGCTGTGCGTTAAGTGTATATAATCTCAGGGTGCTGTGTACAGTGTAATAATCTCAGGGTGCTGTGTGTACAGTGTAATATAAATTCAGGGTGCTGTGTGACAGGTAATATAATCTCAGGGTGCTGTGTGTGTACAGTGTAATATAATCTAGGGTGCGGTTGTGTACAGTGTATATAATCTCAGGGTGCTGTGTGTGTACAGTGTAATATAATCTCAGGGTGTGTGTGTACAGGTAATATAATCTCGGGTGCTGTGTGTACAGTGTAATATAATCTGGGTGCTGTGTGTGTACAGTTGTAATATAATCTCGGGGTGCTGTGTGTACAGTGTAATATAATCTCGGGGGTGGTGTGTACAGGTATATAATCTCAGGTTGTGTGTACAGGGTATATAATCTCAGGGTGCTGTGTGTACAGTGTAATATATCTGGGTGCTGTGTGTACAGTGTAATAATCTAGGGTGCTGTGTGTACAGTGTAATATAATCTCGGGTGCTGTGTGTACAGTGTAATATAATCTCAGGGTTGCTGTGGGTACAGTGTAATATAATATCGGGTGCTGGTTACAGTGGATATACTCGGGGCTGTGTGTACAGTGATGTAATTAATCTCAGGGTGCTGTGTGTACAGTGTAAATAATCTCAGGGTGCTGTGTGTACAGTGTAATATAATCTCAGGTGCTGTGTACAGTGTAATATAATCTCAGGGTTGCTGTGTGTACAGTGTAATATAATCTCAGGGTGCTGGTGGTGTGTACAGTGTAATATAATCTCAGGGGTGCGTGCTGTGTGTACAGTGTAATATAATCTAGGGTGCTGTGTGTACAGTGTAATATAATCTCAGGGTGCTGGGTGTGTTACAGTGTAATATATTCTCAGGGTGCTGTGTGTACAGGTAATATAATCTCAGGTGCTGTGTGTACAGTGTAATATAATCTCAGGTGCTGTGTGTACAGTGTAATATAATCTCGGGTGCTGTGTGTACAGTTGTAATATAATCTCAGGGTGCTGTGTGTACAGTGTAATATATCTCGGGTGCGTGTGGACAGTGTAAATATCTCAGGGTGCTGTGTGTACAGTGTAATATATATCTCAGGGTGTGGGTGGGTACAGTGTAAAGTAATTCTCAGGGTGCTGTGTGTAACAGTGTAAATAATCTCAGGGTGGTGTGTGTTACAGTGTTAAAAATCTCGGTGCTGTGTGTACAGTGTATAATAATTCAGGGTGCTGTGTGTACAGTGATATAAATCTCAGGGTGCTGTGTGTACAGTGTAATAAATCTCAGTGTGCTGTGTGTACATGTAATTAATCTCAGGGTGCTGTGTTGGTACAGTGTAATATAATCTCAGGGTGCTGTGTGTACCAGTGTCAATAATCTCAGGGTGCTGTGTGTAACAGTGTATATAATCTCAGGGGCTGTTTGTACAGTGTAATATTGATCAGGGTGCTGTGTTGTACAGTTGTAATATAATCTCGGGGTGCTGTGTGTAACAGTGTAATATAATCGCGGGTACACACAATAAGCTATACCCTCATACTGTACTGTCTAAGGGAAACACTATGGCAGCTCCCACCCATATGGATAAATATACAGAGAAGGAATGTTCTGTACATACAATAAGCTATACCCTCATACTGTACTGTCTATGGGGATCAATATGTAGGCCCCATTACCTGTACATGTGATCCTCCAATAGCGCCCATACCGGACATTGTATCCTCCAATAGCCCCATACCGTACATTGTATCCTCCAATGCACCCATACCTGTACATTGATCCTCCAATAGCGCCCATACCTGTACATTGTATCCTCCAATAGCGCCCATACTGTACATTGTATCCTCCAATAGCGCCCATACCTGTATATTGTATCCTCCAATAGCGCCCATACTGTACATTGTATCTCAATAGGCCCATACTGTACATTGTATCCTCCAATAGCGCCCATACCGTACATTGTATCCTCCATAGCGCCCAATACTGTACATTGTCCTCCAATAGCGCCCATACCTGTACCTTGTATCCTCCAATAGCGCCCATACCCGTACATTGTATCCTCCAATAGCGCCATACCTGTACATTGTACCCTCCAATAGAGCCACATACCTGTTACATTGTATCCTCCAATAGCGCCATACCTGATACATTGTATCCTCCAATAGCCCCATACCTGTGCATTGTATCCTCCAATAGCTCCCATACCTGTACATTGTACCTCCAATAGCGCCCATACCTGTACATGTATCCTCCAATAGCCCATACCTGTACATTGGATCCTCCAATAGCGCCCATATGTACATTGTATCCTCCAATAGTAACGCCATACCTGTACATGTTATCCTCCAATAGCGCCCATACTGTACATTGTATCCTCAATAGCGCCCATACCTGTACATTGTATCCTCCAATAGCGCCCATACGTACATTGTATCCTCCCATAGCCCCATACCTGTACATTGATCTCCATAGCCCCATACCTGTACATTGTATCTCCAATAGCGCCCATACCTGTACATTGTATCCTCCAATAGCAACCATACCTGTACATTGTATCCTCCATAGCGCCCATAACTGTACATTGTATCCTCAATGCGCCCATACCTGTACATTGTATCCTCCAATAGCAACCATACCTGTACATTTGATCCTCCAATAGCGCCCATACCTGTACATGTATCTCAATAGCGCCTAACTGTAAATTGTATCCTCCAATAGCGCCCATACCGACTACATGTATCCTCCAATAGCGCCCCATACCTGACATTGTATCCTCCAATAGCCCATACCTGTACTTGTATCCCCATAGCGCCCATACCTGTACATTGTATCCTCCAATGCGCCCATACCTGTACATTGTATCCTCAATAGCGCCCATAATGTACATTGTATCCTCAATAGCGCCCATACCTGTACATTGTATCCTCCAATAGCGCCTAACCTGTACTTGTACCTCAATAGCGCCCATACCTGTCATTGTATCCTCCAATAGCGCCCATACCTGTACATTGTACCTCCAATAGCGCCCATACCTGTACATGTATCCTCCAATAGCGCCCATACCTGTAATTGTATCCTCCAATAGCGCCCATACCTGTATTGTATCTCCCAATAGCGCCCATACCTGTACATTGTATCTCCAATAGCGCCCATACTGGACATTGTATCCTCCAATAGCGCCCATACCTGTACATTGTATCCTCCAATAGCGCCCAAAGTACATTGTATCTCCCATAGGCCATACGTACATTGTATCCTCCAATAGCGCCCATACCTGTACATTGTATCCTCCAATAGCGCCCATACCTGTACATTGTATCCTCCAATAGCGCCCATACCTGTACATTGTATCCTCCAATAGCGCCCATACCTGTACATTGTATCCTCAATAGCGCCCATTACCTGTACATTGTATCCTCCCAATAGCGCCATACCTGTAAATTGTACTCCAATAGCGCCCATACCTGTACATGTATCCTCCCCAGATCTAGACTTCCTAATTGTCCATGGTCATAACACATCATAGTTTATAGAGAAAGCGAATGGGCTTTACACAAATGTCAATACAACGCATTGTAATACCTGCCTGTCCGTATGTATGCAAACAACATTCCTAAATACCATTTAGGAACGTGATAATACCCAGGGATAAGAAATGAATAAGGAAACAAGGAATTGTATGTTCTCCCTTTGCCTGCTTGGGTTTCCTCAGGGCTAAACCTACCTTTCTTATATATATACATATGGGTGGGAGGGCCATGTTGTCCCTTAGACAGTACAGTATGAGGTATAGCTTATTGTGTGTTACAGAACATTCCTTCTCTGTATATTATTAAATATGGGTGGGAGCTGCCATATTTTTTCCCTTAGACAGTACAGTATGAGGGTATAGCTTATTGTGTGTACAGAACATTCCTTCTCTTGTATAATTTATACATATGGGTGGGAGCTGCATATTGTTTCCTTAGACAGTACAGTATGGGGGTATAGCTTATTGTAGTACAGAACATTCCTTCTTGTATATTTAACATATGGGTGGGAGCTGCCATATTGTTTCTTAGACAGTACAGTATGAGGTATAGCTTATTGGTGTACAGAACATTCCTTCTCTGTATATTTATATTATACATATGGGTGGGAGTGCCATAGTGCTTTCCTTAGACAGTAAAGTATGAGGGTATAGCTTATTGTATGTGACAGAACATTCCTTCTCGTATATTTATATTTATACATATGGGAGGGAGCTGCCATATTGTTTCCCTTAGACAGTACAGTATGAGGGTATAGCTTATTGTATGTACAGAACATTCCTTCTCTGTATATTATACATATGGGTGGGAGCTGCCATATTGTTTCCCTTAGACAATACAGTATGAGGGTAAGCTTATTGTATGTTACAGAACATTCCTTTCTGTATATTTATACATATGGGTGGAGCTGCATATTGTTTCCCTAGACAGTACAGTATGAGGGTAAGCTTATTGTTGCACAGAACATTCCTTCTCTGTATATTAATTTATACATATGGGTGGGAGCTGCCATATTGTTTCCCTTAGACAGTACAGTATGAGGGTTAGCTTTTGTATGTAACAGAACATTCCTTCTCTGTATATTTATAACATATGGGTGGCAGCTGCCATATTGTTTCCTTAGACAGTACAGTATGAGGGTATAGATTATTGTGTGTACAGAACATTCCTTCTCTGTATATTTATACATATGGGTGGGAGCTGCCATAGTGTTTCCCTTGACAGTACAGTATGAGGGTATAGCTTATTGTATGTACACGAACATTCCTTCTCTGTATATTTATACATATGGGTGGGACGCCATAGGTGTCCCTAGACAGTACAGTATGAGGGTATATCTTATGTGTGTACAGAACATTCCTTCTCTGTATATTTATACATATGGGTGGCAGCTGCCATATTGTTTCCCTTAGACAGTACAGTATGAGGGTATAGCTTATTGTGTGTATAGAATATTCCTTCTCTGTATATTTATATTTATACATGTGGGTGGGAGCTGCCATAGTGTTTCCCTTAGACAGTACAGTATGAGGGAATAGCGTGTTGTGTGTACAGAACATTCCTTCTCTGTATATTTATATTTTTACATATGGGTGGGAGCTGCCATATTGTTTCCCTTAGACATTACAGTATGAGGTATAGCTTATTGTATGTACAGAAAATTCTTTCTGTATATTATACATGTGGGTGGGAGCTGCCATAGTGTTTTCCTTAGACAGTACAGTATGAAGGTATAGCTATTGTGTGTACAGAACATTCCTTCTCGTATATTTATATTTATACATATGGGTGGGAGCTGCCATATTGTTTCCCTTAGACAGTACAGTATGAGGGTATAGCTTATTGTATGTACAGAACATTCCTTCTCTGATATTATATATTTATACAAATGGTTGGGAGCTGCCATAGTGTTTCCTTAGACAGTACAGTATGAAGTATAAGCTATTGTGTGTACAGAACATTCCTTCTCTGTATATTTATACATATGGGTGGGAGCTGCCTATTGTTTCCCTAGACAGGACAGGATGAGGTATAGCTTATTGTGTGTACAGAACATTCCTTCTCTGTATATTTATACATATGGGTGGCAGCTGCCATATTGTTTCCCTTAGACATGACAGTATGAGGGGATAGCTTATGTGTGTACAGAACATTCTTCTCTGTGATATTATATTTATACATGGGGGGGAGCTGCCATAGTGTTTCCCTTAGACAGTACAGTATGAGGGAATAGCGTGTTGTGTGTACAGAACATTCCTTCTCTGTATATTTATATTTTTACATATGGGTGGGAGCTGCCATATTGTTTCCCTTAGACATTACAGTATGAGGGTATAGCTTATTGTATGTACAGAACATTCCTTCTCTGTATATTTATACATGTGGGTGGGAGCTGCCATAGTGTTTTCCTTAGACAGTACAGTATGAAGGTATAGCTTATTGTGTGTACAGAACATTCCTTCTCTGTATTTATATTTATACATATGGGGGGGAGCTGCCATTGTTTCCCTTAGACAGTACAGTATGAGGGTATAGCTTATTGTGTGTACAGAACATTCCTTCTCTGTATATTTATATTTATACATATGGGTGGGAGCTGCCATAGTGTTTTCCTTAGACAGTACAGTATGAAGGTATAGCTTATTGTGTGTACAGAACATTCCTTCTCTGTATATTTATATATACATATGGGTGGGAGCTGCCATATTGTTTCCCTTAGACAGTACAGTATGAGGGTATAGCTTATTGTATGTACAGAACATTCCTTCTCTGTATTTTTACACATATGGGTGGGAGCTGCCATATTGTTTCCCTTAGACAGTACAGTATGAGGGTATAACTTATTGTATGTACAGAACATTCCTTCTCTGTATATTTATCCATATGGGTGGGAGCTGCATAGTGTTTTCCTTAGACAGTACAGTATGAGGGTATAGCTTATTGTATGTACAGAACATCCTTCTCTGTATATTATCCATATGGGTGGGAGCTGCCATATTGTTTCCTTAGACAGTACAGTATGAGGGTATAACTTATTGTATGTACAGAACATTCCTTCTCTGTATATTTATCCATATGGGTGGGAGCTGCCATATTGTTCCCTTAGACAGTACAGTATGAGGGTAAGTTATTGTATGTACAGAACATTCCTTCTCTGTATATTTATACATATGGTGGGAGCTGCCATATTTGTTCCTTAGACAGTACAGTATGAGGGTATAGCTTATGTAAGTACAGAACATCCTTCTCTGTATATTTATACATATGGGTGGGAGCTGCCATATTGTTTCCCTTAGACAGTACAGTATGAGGGTATAGCTTATTGTGTGTACAGAACATTCCTTCTCTGTATATTTACATATGGGTGGGAGTGCCATAGTGTTTCCCTTAGACAGTACGTATGAGGGTATAGCTTTGTGTGTACAGAACATTCCTTCTCTGTATATTAATACATATGGGTTGGAGCTGCCATATTGTTTCCCTTAGACAGTACAGTATGAGGGTATAGCTTATTGTGTGTAGAGAACATTCCTTCTGTCTATAATTATTATTAATACTATATATAACATAAACCTTTATAAATATATTAATGAAGCCTTGAGAATTTAAGTCCCACGCTATTTAATCTCTATATAATTATTTAGAAGGACCCCACAAACACCCCAGTGGGGAGGTCACTATTACACGCTATGACATCACCCTCCTCCATGGGAACACTAATAGCTGCTCTGTCACTATTGTTATCGGTAAATTGCTGTTTTACTGGAATACTGCGTGTGGATAAATGATTGAGACAAGGAAACACATAATTAGGGTATTTACAACCCAGTGTGGAGGCTAATGCACTGGCAATATGAACACTGTCCCCTTCAATAAATACTCTATAATCTTCCACGTGGTATAAAAAGCTTAGACGGTAGAAAATCTCGATGTTAATGGGAACGTTCTATGTATTGTGTGGGAGGGGATACATCGCAAGGCTTGGGGTCCAGCATTATAGGGGGATGTGTCCATCATATAAATCCCATTATGGCTGTTTTTATAATGTGTCTGGGTGGGGGTCTCCTGGTTAACATGATGTTTAAGTTATCGCCCCACTAGACCCAGCCTCTTAATTACCCCATTGAAATTCCCAATTTTAGACCCATGACTTGTTAGGTAAGTGAAGCAGGTTGGTACACACTAGAGACTCACGTCTACCTACACCGCCTGGCCCAGTGAGTGGAGTTGTTTTCTTCCTTTTTACTCTCTTTTTGTGGTATTGGTGCAGGTCAGTTCTTTGGTCTTAATTGGAACTGAGCTTCGCTAATTTCCCTGCAACCTCTGATTGATTAGTGCAGAGACCTGGAGTTTGGCTACAAACCATTGGTCCATTAATCCCAACGTTAAAGGAAGAATTATCAGGACATGTGAGGGTGGAGATGATGGAGATCTCCTCTCCTCCTCGTTCGCAGGGCCAGATACCTTTCACTATTCACCTCAATGGACAAATAATATTCTATTTCTATTCCTGTCATTGGTGTCAGATTTCATGGCAGGTTCCCTATAGTGCTAGTTCCTGTCTACAGGGGGCCATATAGCCAATGGTACATCCAATCAAATTGGGATTCAGCTACCAAATGGCAAATGAGATTGGGACTAAAACATCCCAAACACTAGTTATTCCCTAAATAGGAGAGTGTTAGGAGATGGCTCAATAGAGAAAGACTGGGAGTATTGTGACAATAGATTAGTAACTCTAAACAGTGTCAGGCAGTATCTGCTAAAGCTAATAAATGCTTTACTGTATGAGAAGGAACGTAGAGTTATGGAGGAAGGAATCATTCTGTCTCTATATAGATTCCTTGTAAGGCCTCGTCTGGAGGCCAATTAGCAGGGGATCTTTTCTCTCGTAGGGTGAACAAAACTCTAGAGGTCACCCCTATAGACTTGACGAAAAGCCATTTCACCTAAGCAATGTAAATGGCTCTTCTCTGTGAGGACAGTAAGTTGGGGAAATTCTCCTTCCCTACGCCCGGGTCCTACAGAGGTAGAGACGTATATTATGTACAGTCCATGGACTAGATACGGGAGTCCTGGCAGGGTCGTTATACATGATCCTTAGAGAACCCTTAGGCGTTACATTTAATGATAATTATAAAAGGTTTCAGTTGAAATATTCCGTCCCTCCAATCACATCGACCCCAATGTCTCCTGAAGGAACCTGAGTCTGACAAAACCTCCACTTCCAACCTTATGACTGCAAAGTGTAACACGGATAAACGATCCCATTCGCCACTTCTAATGGTCCCTGCGGAGGGATAGTTTATATAGAACATCCCAGAATCCTTTGCTTGAAGCCTCTAATAGGCGCCGCTGCTCTTGGTTTAAAGGGGAAGCGATGTAACATTAAGAGTGTGTTCAAACATTCCATTATTAACAAATGGATTTGGCTCGGTTACAACTCAATGTCTTTGTGGATTTTTATCCGAAGGGACCCAGAAGCTTGGAGAGGGAGTGACTATTTGTAGGAAGGTTTGTCTGGATTGGTTGGAAACCAGACGTTACAATGCTCACTAATATTCTATCCGTGTCTGGTGTGTGTGTGTGTGTGGGGGCTTTGCTGGTTAGTACTAGTCAGCGGTAATGGATATTAAACCTGCCTTCTATAGATACACATGGTAATAATAATATTAATACTACTACTGCTGCTGCTGCTGCTGCTGCTACTACTACTACTACTACTACATTAGTAGTAGCAGCAGCAGCAGCAGCAGCAGCAGCAGCAGCAGCAGCAGTACTACATCATTGTCTTATTGGGTATCTTCCCTAGATACCCAATAAGACAATGATGTGATATATAATAGACTTAGCATGGCTGCCAATGTTCATTTGGATCTTTTAATTATTAAATAAATATTATTGGCCTATATACAGTGGCGTAAATAGGAGTCACTGGGCCCCCAGCAAAACTATGATGGGGCCCCTATCCATGCTTTATCCACATTGGTTTTCTGGGAGGAGGCTTTATTTGTCATAGGAAAAATAAGAAGATGGGGGCCCTCTTGGCTCGTAGACCCCCCTACGGTTACCCCTTTGGCAGTTACGCCCCTGCCTGTATACACCCAGAAACCTTCTCTGATTGGCCAGAATTAATGTTTGTTCAAAAATGCCAAATACGCATGTGGTTTACCTTTAAATAGCATTGTGCGGTCCTGTGTTCCAGTAATTCGTCTGTTGATATGGATGGGGAGGTTCCCTAAGGCAACTGCTAATGTGCCGATACAAAGCACATCTGGTATGATTGGGTAAAGTTGCTGGTTTGGTTTGATAATAATGGTCATTAGGAAAGGCATTTTAGATTCCTATGTGTTGGATAATAACTGAAATCCCAATATTAAACAATACATATCCTCATAGTAGCAGCGATGTAATAGGAATCACTGGGCCCCCCAGGAACACTATAATGGGCCCCCCCCCGCCTGATCGCATGGTAGTCTGGGGGGAGGTTGTATGTGACATAAGAAAGCTCCTGTAGAGTAGTGGGGTATCCGTATGTACTGCCATTACCCACTGCCATTATCTAATCTGGGTAATAATGAAGCTCCATATTTATATGACGTCACTTTTCTTACAGGGTCATACAGGTGGAGCAATATCACAATGAGCTATCATATAGTCTATAGTGTATTGTAACCACACATGTGAACAATTACTACAACTGATCTCCCAGTCCTTAGGACAAGGGATGACTGTATTGAAACTAATTCTTATGGTTGGGAATTATAGCGTACTGGAGTTGATTGGCCGTGTAGCCTATAAAAGAATGAATGTGTGGCAAGTTTTCCAACCTTTTGGTTTTATAACCTGAGTTGATTAATCTACATGTTCATTGGGGCTATAGAATAAAGTGACCCGAACACCGAGGATGCATTACCTTTATTTATTATTATTATTATTATTATTTATTCTATTAGGAGTTATTACCCCTAGTATACATGCTGTGGGTTCTGTAGGAATTGAGATTATTAATCTTCAGACTCGGCTCATAGAGAGACGATGGGAGAGACAGATGGGGTGTCAAGTATTTAAAGGTAAAGGCACTGAATAAAGTGGGACAAAGAGTGTAAGAGTCAGGAAGACTACAGTAAAATGAACTGACCGTCAACCAACTTATACAGTGCACGGGATATTATTAAAGGGGCAAGTTGTGACAAAGTGATTTATACTGCTGCTCTGTTTTATGGATTTTTCAGTATTCTAGGCAACGATTTTAAAAGTCACAATTCACAACAAAATAAAATTCAGTGTGAACAAAATGATATCATAATAGATGCAACAATGATGTCACAATAGATGCACAATATGATGTTACAATAGATGCACAATATGATGTTACAATAGATGCACATATATGTCAAATGATACATAATATGATGTCAATAGATGCACATATGATTTCAAATAGATGCACATATATGATATCATAATATATGCACAATATGATGTTACAATAGTATGCACTAATTGATGTCATAATAGATACAAATATGATTTTAATAGATGCACAATATGATGCCACAATAGATGCACAATATGATATCATATAGATGCACAATATGATGTCATAATAGAATACATAATATGATGTTCATAAGATGCACAATGATGTCACAATAGATGCACAATATGATGTTACAATAGATGCACAATATGATATTATATAGATGCACAATATGATATCATAATAGATGCACAATATGATTTCAACCATAGATGCCACAAATATGATATCATTAATAGATGCACAATATGATGTCATAATAGATACATAATATGATGTCATAATAGATGCACAATGAGGTCACATGGTTTTTAGCTGAATGGACACAATCTCCCAATTATACTCAGAAAATCGGGGGTTTTTGCTTTAAAGGAGACACATGTATTGAGTTCAAATTCTTTCCTACTTTTATTTACCCTTTATTCACCTGAAATAAGACAGTTTTCTGTGATCACGGTGGCAGTTGTTTTTCTTCTCAATAATACAAGCCCTGAGCGAATTGACACTTTATCATTTGGACTCCATGAAATTCCCACAGGTTATTATAGAACATTGCTAAAACCATGTTTAACCTAACCACTAAACACCTAAGCCAAATCCATAGAGTTAGTTCCATACTCTATAGAAATATACGTGTCTCTATATATTACTATTTCTTTATCTGGCACAAGATCAATGTTCAGTGAGACCCGAGGGACTTTAAATATTGTTTTTCTGGGGAGGCAGCAATGGAGAAACACAGGCTTCTAATTAGAAACCAGCGATTGTACTGTAGAAAAACACACAAGCACAGTACAGACCCTTCCACATTTTATATTGTATATTGAATGAATGAGTGATATATAATTCTCTCTCTTACAGTAGAATAAATCTCATTCCCACAGGATTTTATGTAAATTTCATTCTTCCTCTGCAGCATTTTAAAATAGCAATTTAATGCTATTTATGGAGAGCGATGGAATATTTGTCTTTCTACATTAGGGTATATGAAGGATTCACCTTTCTAAGGTAATTCATGTAAATGGATTGTTACATGTTTACCAGTAGTTGAAACCCCCCAATACGTCACGGTGGTAAGAGAAGCTTTATTAAAGGGGAAATCTGAGACCTTGCTATATAATGATTTGAGGAGATTCAGTGACGCGATTGAGATTGTGTCTATGTGGGAATCTACAGGTCATTAGCCAATCTCTTAACCCACAATTCCCTGTTCCTTCCATCTCCCTCCCATGTGGCACTTTCCCTTCTGAACTGGAAAAAATTAAACAGGGTCCAATGTAAAGAAATGCGTGATAACGTCATCCCTTTACACATGCCCATTGAGGTTGAATAAAGACATACGTCTATCAGCTCCACCCTTTTCACCCTCCTTTTTAACCCTACATAACGGTTGATCCAGAGGAAGGCAAACAACCCCAGCTACAAATGGGGGAAAAATTCCTTCTCGACTCCAAACAGCAATCGGAAAGTATCCCTGGACCAACCAGAACTACAGTATATGTATTCATACCAGTAATTCTCAATATTATATAGTATCCTCGTACCAACCAGATTTACAGTATATATATTAATACCAGTAATTCTCAATATTATATTGTATCCCCGTAACAACCAGAACTACAGTATATGTATATACCAGTTTCTCAATATTATATTGTATCCCCGTAACAACCAGAACTACAGTATATGTATTAATACCAGTAATTCTCAATATTAATAGTATATCTCCCTGTACCAACCAGAACTACAGTATATGTATTCATACCAGTAATCTCATATTATATAGTACCCTGTACCAATCAGAACTACAGTATATGTATTATACCAGTAATTCTCAATATTAAATAGTATCCCTGTACCAACCAGAACTACAGTATATGTATTCATACCAGTAATTCTCAATATTATATGTATCCCTGTACCAACCAACTACAGTATATTTAATTATACCAGTATTCTCAATATTAAAAGTATCCCCGTACCAACCAGATCTACAGTATATGTATTAATACCAGTTATTCTCAATATTATATAGTATCCCTGTACCAAAACCAGACTACAGTATATGTATAATAAAATATGTATAATACCAGTATTCTCAATATTATATAGTATCCCTGTACCAACCAGAACACAGTAATATGTATTAATACCAGTAATTCTCAATATTATATATAGTTCCCGTACCAATCAGAACTAAAGTTATATGTTTAATACCATAATTCTCATATTTTTAGTATCCCCGTACCAAACATATCTACAGTATATGTATTAATCCAGTAATTCTCAATATTATATAGTATCCCCGTACCAACCAGAACTACAGTATATGTATTCATACCAGTAATTCTCAATATTATATAGTATCCCTGTACCAACCAGAACTACAGTAATATGTATTAATACCAGTAATTCTCAATATTATATAGTATCCCTGTACCAACCAGAACTACAGTATATGTATTAATACCAGTAATATTCAATATTATATAGTATCCCTGAACCAACCGAACTACATATTGTTTAATACCAGTAATTCTCTCAATATTATATAGTATCCCCGTACCAACCAAAACTACAGTAAATGTATTATACCAGTAATTCTCAATTTATATAGTACCCCGTACCAACCAGAACTACAGTATATGTTATTAATACCAGTAATTCTCAATATTATATAGTATCCCTGTACCAACCAGAACACAGTATATGTATTAATACCAGTAATTCTCAAATATTATATAGTATCCCTCCCAAAAACTACAGTATATGTATTATACCAGTAATTCTCAATATATATAGTATCCCTGTACCAACCAGAACTACAGTAGATTTATTAATACCAGTGAATTCTCAATATTTATAGTATCCCTTACCAACCAGAACTACAGTATATGTATTAATACCAGTAATTCTCAATATTATATAGTATCCCCGTACCAACCAAGAACTACAGTATATGTATTAATACCAGTAATTCTCAATATTATATGGTATCCCTGTACCAACCAGAACTACAGTATATGTATTATCCCAGTAATTCTCAATATATATGGTATCCCTGTACCCACAGAACTACAGTATATGTATAATACCAGTCAATTCTCAATATATATATTTCCCCGTACATACCAGAACTACAGTATATGTATTAATACCCAGTAATTCTCAATATTATAGTATCCCTGTACCAACCAGAACTACAGTATATGTATTAATACCAGTAATTCTCAATATTATATGTATCCCTGTTACCAAACCAGACCTACAGTATTGTATTAATAACCAGTATCTCAATATTATAGTATCCCTGTACCAACCAGAACTACAGTATATGTATTAATACCAGTAATCTCAATATTATATAGTATCCCGTACCAACCAGAACTACAGTATATGTATTAATACCAGTAATTCTCAATATATATGGTATCCCTGTAACCAACCAGAACTACAGTATATGTATTAATACCAGTAAATTCTCAATATTAATGGTATCCCTGTTACCAACACAGAACACAGTATATGTATTATACCAGCAATTCTCAATATTATATATTATCCCCGTACCTACCAGAACTACAGTATATGTATTAATACCGTAATTCTCAATATTATATAGTATCCCTGTACCAACCAGAACTACAGTATATGTATTAATACCAGTAATCTCAATATTTTTTAGTTTTAGAAACTTATCTAACCCCTTTTTAAGCTATTCAATGAACTTGCCATTACCACATCTGCTGGAAGACAGTTCCACAGTGTCACGTTTCTCACTGTAAAGAAAACCTTTCCTAACTGAAGATGAAACTTCTTTCTCCCAACCTTAAAGGATGTCCACGTGTCCTCTGATATGACCTATTAGTGAATTTTTTCGTCCCTGTGATTTCCATTCTAACCAAATTCGCATGCGCAACCGCAAGTGAAAATTCGTGCACAATCGCGTGAAATACGTGTTAGTGTGGCCTAGCCCTGATAATCTTATAAAATGTGCTTAGTGATGTTATAAGTTATAATCGCTGTGTGGTAAGAAATAGAGACCCCTTGGATTCCGTAGCCCGCGGCCTTTCAATGTTACATGTTGTGAATCTCTATAAGGAAACCATAAAATATTAATACACGGGATTGTATAATTCTATTATATAAACACAGGGAAACTTTATATGGATTATTTACAGGCCATTCTCAGATATACCATGTAGAACCTTGCCCCTTGTAAAGACATTTCTATTCTCTGGACTAGTTAAATACCAGCCATAGACATTGGGTAGAAACTGGCAAGGAACCTCCATAGAATACCCAGAACCCCCTCTGCTATCTGGCTCATGTTCATATCATTAACATATTAATGAACATTGATCATTAGGATCCATTTGGTTTAAAATCAATTTGCTTTTTGTTTCCAGTCGTTTTGCTTTTACAGATTTAAGTTGATAATGTAGAAAGTGACATCCTTATGGTCCATGTTCCTTTAACACATTCCCATCATGGCTGCCGCTACATCAGCTGCTCCTTTAATAAAACTAGCAGAACATTGCGCTGTGAGTGGAAGATTGACACGGCGTACGCTCATCCAGTTCTATCGCCGCTCGTTATATGATGTAAGAACCCCTCGGCTCTCTGGGAAGCTTTGTCTCTGACATTTTTTTCTTTTTCTAATTTCAAGGGCCTGAGAGGGGAGAAGAAAGCTTCAGTAAAGCGGTGCTTGCCATATAGCGCGCTCAAGCTGCGAGTGGTGAATACGTGCCCTGGATCTCCTAGTGTGACAGAGGCACAAGACATTTTAAGGCTCTCAGACTGAAGTTTCGTTTCAATAAGAACCCTCAGCCTGTATATTCCAGATCAGTCTGAAAACTTGTTGCAAAGATACAGATTCTTAAAATCACTAAGAAACACACAGGTTAGCCTGTTAGTGCGAGCACAGCCAAGACAAGTCAATGGTCAGGGGGATAAACAGTAATGTGGTTACTTAAAGGGAACAATTAACTCATTGTGTTCCTTACAGATGGAAAATGTCACGTTGGACCTAATCCCCCAAAAATCCACTTTCTGGATCTCGCTGTTCAACACTCTCATGTGGCTTTGCTCAAATCATACAGCGTCAATTTGCAGCCATCTGATTGGTTATCATTAAAATGTGTAAACATTTACATGTTCTAAGCCAGTAACGTGGTAAACGTACAGAATGTTGCCATACAGATTCCCCATCGCTGTGTTTTCCTTTTTCACTATAAATCGTTTTTTTGCTGAATTCGGTCTGACTTTTCTTATTTCTCTTTCTGCTTTTACTAATATCGCTTTGTTACATTCTTTTGCAGCCTTTTATTTTTTTTGCCACAATATAGGACCCTAACGCGATGGATGTTACGGTGCACATTGCTTATACAACGTCTCACTAAACGATTTTTGCTATTGTTATGTGATGCGATAGCGAAAATGGGGACACATACTGATCACTTATAAAATTATGCCTCTAAAGGTGACCATTAGGCCAATTTTATGTACAATCTGAATACAATCCGACTTTTCCAATTGATTGGCCCAAAATTGTACATGTTCCCGAACTTATTATGCGACATTAAGATTGTAATAAAGCTGTTTTTTTAAAGTCGATTGATAAATTATTATAGTTTTATCAGAAGTTCCGATTTAATGGAAATGTAATGTAACCTCACAATAGATGCCATCCAATATTAATCATAAAATGAATTGAATGTGGAACAGTATGTATGGTACAATCTACATATAATTAACATTGTACATCTGTCTACAGTATTGGTCGTTTTACCAATCTCAGTTACGTCGTTATAACCTTTTGTAGTGTATGTGCCACCTTGAAGTCTTTAGATGTTGATCTAGAAACACAAGTGCCAGTCCTGTGCCAATACCCAATATTCGTACCGCTGGATAGATCAAACCCCATTTCAGTAGCTTTAAACTATTGCCAGATCCTTCGATGGCCCATTTCTAATACAGCCCGATGAGATAAAGGAGAAAATTTATAATGTCTATTTATCAATGTGATAATGTACCTGATGTACTGAACGCAAGTATTACACCACAATCCCACAACACCATAATACCCGCAGGCCACATGGTTAACAATCCATAAAGTTGGTATCAGTCTACAAAGGCTTCTTAAGGCAAGTGATTATAGGCAAGAGAAAAAGGACTTTTTGTTTTATTTTCATTCATTATTTCCTCCGTTTGATTCTACGTTCTGTGCACATGTTTAAGGGATTTTAGCCCAGATAATAAAACAGGGAGATTCAATAAAAGTTCTTCAGGGAGATTCAATAGAAGTTCTTATCGTTAAAAATGGTGCTAACTTTGTACCAACCAATCAGAACTTATTTAACATTTGAAAGCTAACATCTGATTGGTTGGGGCAAAGTTAGCACCATTTTTAACGATTAGCAGGGTTATTCAATAAGAATTCTTATTGTTAAAAATGGTGCTAACTTTGCCCCAACCAATCAGATGTTAGCTTTCAAATGGTAAATAAGTTCTGATTGGTTGAGGCAATGTTAGCACCATTTTTAACGATAAGAACTTTTATTGAATCTCCCTGAAGACCTTTTATTGAATAACCCTGTATATGTTTTATTAAATATGCAGTTTGGTAAATTACAGGACTTTGCATCAAAACAAATTATACAATCATGTAATCTCCCCTGTATATGAAAGATAAAGATAAAGGGAATCTACAACTCAATAAAAATGGAGAAATCCTGACCCACCCAGACCCGTTCCATGTACCCCTAACATTGCTCTCATTCCCCTAGTACCACCTTTTCCATAATATACATATTATTCCATAATATATGCTCCACCTCTCCTAATATGCTCCACCTCGTTCCTATTATGCTCCACCTCTCCTAATATGCTCCACATAATCCTTAAATAGGCTTCCAACTCTCTATATGCTCCACCTCTCCTACATAAATGCTCCACCTCTCCTAATATGCTCCACTTTATCCTACTATGCTCCACCTTGTTCTAAATATGCTCCACCTCTGTACAAAAATGCTCCACCTCTTTACAAATAATTGCGCGCACCTCTTTACAAAAATATGCTCACCCCTTTCCCTCGATACTCAAGGTTTTCCTAGTAAGCCTATCATCTTTTCTACTATGCTCCACCTCTTTGCTGGTATGCCCCATCTTTTCCCTAGAACCCTCAACCTTCAAGGAGAACTGAACTTAATTTTGTGAAAAGCTTTTCTTCCCAGAAAATAACATAGTATCTCTAGTAAGTGCATTTAGTACATTAAGTAAATGATTCTTGTAACTAAGGATGCTTCTATGTGTTGCCAGTACAACGACAGCCCCCACAGCCCATGTAATCATTAAAAAAAATCATAGAGGGAGGGAGATCTCTGAGCTGTAACATGATTGGCTGTCAGCTTTTAGAAAGCAAGGCTACAAGCTTCCTTGTGAAGTGTACGTGTACAGTTATCTGGGTGTGCCCCAGCTAAAGTGGATTAGGGGAGGCTGACCCCTAGTATCACAGGTTAATTTCAGTAATCAACCAGCAGCAACATCAAAGAGAGGGGGTGATGCACAGCTTTGGTATTATTGTGAATGTGCTTTGTTAGGGGCAATGTTTCTGGAGACTTAGATTCCCTTTTAATTGACTCCCACCTCTTGCTTGTATTTCCCATCTCTCTTCCAATATGTCCACCTGTTTCATGGTAGGTCTATAGAGTTCAGGACACTGCAAGCCAAGGATGAAAGTCAATGCTAAATAAAATTGTCTATTGTAATATCAAGTCACTGGGGATTAGGGAAGGATATGAGAATTAAACTTCCCTTTAAATAAATGAGGGTTGAAACTTCCCTTTAAATATTATGAGAATTGAACTTCCCTTTAAATCTTAACGTGTGATACAATGTTAATTTGACCAAATCAAAGATGGACAATCCTTACTATTCAGGGGGAGAATTACTGATTAATTGGGAACAACGGGGTCGAGGAAACATTGGTATCCATTGTAAATCTAAAATGAATTCAACATCATTGTAAGTTATGATCGGACAGTTTAATAATAATAAAAGTCCATTTACAGAATATTATCCAGACGGTTTCTGGTGTTAAAACCAGACATTATTATCAAACAGACATTTCCCCAGCATAATGCATGTGGTATGTGCATCATGGCGATGGGAGGGAAAACGCCATATAAGGAAGGTTCTGATAATGGAGGGAGAAACATTAGTGTGGTGGCGGTTTGATGTGTTTTACACGGTTATTAGAGTTAATATTGGTTTGCATTTGGTAAATACATTTTAGCCCTGAAAGCTTCCTCTGCATAAATTAAATGGATTAAGTATATTAAATGAAATCTGATTCCCTGGCTTTATATTCCCTTTAATATTGTGTCATTAGCACTGACCACTGACTGTCTCAGAATCATCAAACAATCCCCGAAAGGAAAGTTCAGCTTTGGATCTCATTTGTTCTCTTCGGTTTTGGGTTATGATGGTAAAAGGATTAAGATTCATTCAAATGAACCATTAGAAACCTTGCAGGGAAAATATCAAAAAGAAATGAAATTCAATCCAACGGATATGACTGGAAGAACGATGATAAATTTCCCAAGCGTTGCCCTACCAAGGTGTGTGACATCTACAGATTGACCTTTAGGAGGACATGATAGAAAGTGGAGTTGGGACCAGCATGGAGCCATTTGTAATGTAAAGACAGAAGAAAGGAAGACAGTGACCTAGGACCATAACTCTAATCCCCTCTGTAGATTCCCATAACTGGTTTATTCAACCCTACAGGATGATCTTAGTCAAGTCATTGATGTTCTACTCTTGTACATGACTCCTCACATGGTACCAAAGACTTTACATTAAATAGTCACCTTGGCCCCAGCCTGAATGGGGATATTGTCAATTAAACAGTGAGGAGGCTGTTGTGATGATCTAGACACATTTGGTTTTGTTTACGATGGAACGATTACAGGAATCCCTATACACATCTAAACAGCCCAGAGGTCTAATGGTCCTTCAATTCCATTGTTTGATACCCAATGTAGCCATGTTCAGTCTCATATAAAAGAGATTTCAAAAGGGCGACTGAGATGACAAGACTGTGTATAAAATCCATTGGAAACAAGAGAATGAAGACGGAAATGAGCCTTTTTGTCCAGGCTTGTTCATTTCTCTCGTAGGAAAGAGGAATCCACAGGGTATCGATGTTTGAGTTGAGTTGCTAAAGGAACGTGAATGACATTATGTGTTGGGATAATGGCCGGATAATGTGATATTGCAATTTATTGGTGGTTGGTGTTTTCTTGGAGGGTTATAAATAGTGTTTATTTGGACAAATCACTGACCATGAAATCCAACACAAATCTCCAATCACTGCTAAATTAATTAAATATGATTGGTTATTTGAGGCAGAGATAAGGGAAACATTTGTTCTGACTGCAGAGTTCTGGGAGACCAGTTATGCGGGTTCTGAACTCTGGGGACTGGACAGGCCCTTTAAATCCTTGGAATACAGGACTATAGGACCTGCATTAGGAGGACAAGTTTACCAGCCGTTTAGACACTGTAATGTGATAAAGTAACATGAATTATCCTTTAATTACATGGGGTGAAAATTCCCTTTTTCTCAACCTATAGTTGCAACCATCTTTGAAGTGGGTGGGGTAGAACTACCAGCCAATCAGACATTAAATCTAAACGTGTCACTAATTACAAATATAAATATTATATATGGCAGTGAATTGGACCGTGTGGGACTAGGTGTATTGGGGCCCTACCAGAAGTATAAGACCAGGGGCCCTACCAGGAAGGTTTAAGGAGCCCAATCAGCATTTCTTCTTTATTTCTCCCCTTTACAATCCGTCTTCCTCCTCCTGTTCCGCAGGTTTATTAACTTTCTATTTCTCATCGTCCCTTGTCACTGTATCTAAAGTTGAAGAATTTCCTCTGATTATGGTGACGGACGTGTGGGCCCATCGGGGTCTCCCCTGTACCCTACAGTGAAAGCGTCTGTACGATTGAATGAAGGGTGGAACCTGGGGGTTAATGTGGATTATACAGTTAACGTGAAGAATAAACTTTCCTATCCAGATGAGTCAATAATAAATACTGTAAACACGTGTGACGCTGTGAAGAGAAGTGTAATTCCTGGTTCCTGGCGTTCCTTAACACTTCCCCCATGGAGATCATCATGAAACCCTCCATATTTAATGTCTCTGTCGGGCGCTAAGAGCTGGATGTGCATCTTGTTAAGGGGAAGGTGCAATCAGGGAGGAGAAGGTGTTTGTGCTTACATAGAAAATGATCAAAAAGAAATCCTAATGTACCCATGTAAAAAGCTTCAGCCCGATGGACTGTAGGTGGCCATTTAGAGTTAGTCCAGGGGGGCATCAAGGTAAGTCGCTCAGGGCACTGGCTACCCTATAATTGAAGTCTATGTGCTCTCTCCCTCGCCCATAAGGGGGGCGATTTGTTTCAGGTGCGATGCCCAACTGGTTAGGTCTTCCACATGGCGATTCCTCCCTCTCTTTCAATGAACCTTGTAGATGGAAACATGAAAGGAAACGGACTATGAATACTGATCATTCTATAGAAATAACCGATGATACGTTTACTTTCCAATAAGCCAGTATCAGTGATGAGCTGCTCGGTTTGCCGTGTTAGAAGTTTTGTTTGGTTGTCAGTGCCCAGGACTGGTGACAGATCAGCAAAATTCCAATCTCCCCCACAATCCCCTTGATTGGAACCTTTCTACCTTCCAGCCCTGATGTGCTGAGAATAAAGAGCCATGGTGGGCTATGGAGACCCCGTTGTGTTAAGTACTAGGAAAAAACAGGTCGAGAAGACAATAACTATCATTTATGGTCGTTTAAAGGTACAGGGGTAACAATGTCTCCTGATTCCCAATGCTCCTAGGATTCAATCTCCATTACCCTTAAGATACAATGTTCTGACGTTTTGTTTATAGCGATGATTGGGATCATGGACCAGTGATTTCCCTTTATATAGATATGTATATAGGGGGTAGTCAGGTGACTATCTCTATTTCATTCCAGCAGGACGTACAATCCAATCAGAGGAAGGAGAATGGTCTCTGCAGACGAACTGAATTAAGGTTAATGTCTCAGTAAAAAAGTAATAAGTTCCCCACTTCCAATCTTTACTTCTTTAATCACAAAACGTAAACATTTCCATTCACGGACAGACAGCAGGATATTGGGATCTAGACGACTAGACTTTAATGGGAATCCCATTATTCTGTTGACGTTGGAAGATAAAAGGGGGATAGTCACACAATGTGCGATAGGGGAGGAAATTAGCACAGAGAATAATTATCAATGTCGTGTTATTTATGCGCAGGGTCAGCAATGCGGCCATTTTAATGGATAAAGGACTGATAATGTTACTGGGAAAGGGGAACAGACCATTAGATCTAATCCCCCAACCACAGGACAGTCTCTAGTCATGGAGATTCGTACGGGATTTTCTTTATCTTTTCTCCATCCAAACTGCTTCCGATCTATAGAAAATGTTCATGTTTAAAAAACTTTCCCCCAATAAAGCGATAAATATTCCGCACATTAACCTTGTGAATACCAATAGAGAGAAAGAGAGGAAAGGGCGTAAAACTCAGTCATTGAATAACCCCGACCCGCCTTCCCCTTTAATAAACAACATGAGAACCAGGGAGGCATAAAAGGCCTTGGTTATGACGTGTCAAATAGAAGAAACTTAATTACAATTTCATTCATACACCTGTGAGCAAATGGCCACTAAGAGAGGAACCATACTTCCTACCCATAAAGTTACGTATTCATCTCCGAGGAATTAATTACAACCTTTTACATGTTCGCACGAGATTTTAGAAACAGCCCTAATAATGTCAACGACCATTATACACGTACAAGCACCCGAGATAATGGACAAAGACCTGGTATATACACTGACCACCCCGGAATTTCCTAACACCTGGATAGACACTGTCACAAGCCCATATTAACAGACCTAGCTAAGTAATCACCACACCCGATTTCATGTAACCGCACCGAGATTATATACACTAAAACAGACAGATTATAAGTCCACAATGGGTATATTACACTGTAACAGCACTAGTAGCATTCACAAGCACCCTGGATTATAGTATACACTGTACACAGCAACCTGCGAAACAGTGCACACCCGAGAGTATATTACACTGTACGAACAAGCACCTCCGAGATATTAATTAACACTGTACACACTAGCACCTGATATTATATTACAAGTACAGCACAGCACCTGAATTTCCTGAGATTAAATTACAACGCACACAGCACCCGAGATTATATTTACACTGCTACCACAGCACCCTGAGATATATTACACGTACACACAGCCCTGAGATTATATATCACGTACACACACGCACTCTTGAGATATTTACACTGTACACACAGCCAGCCCTGAGATATATCTACACTGTACACACAGCACCCTGAGATTATCTTACACTGTACACACAGCACCCGTGAGATTATATTACATGTACACCAGCACCCTGGATATATTACTTGTATTACACACAGCACCCTGAGATTATATTACACTGTACACACCAGCACCCGCGAGATTATAGTACACGTACACACAGCACCTGAGTTATTATGTAACACACTAGATTTTAGCACAACAGCACCCTGAGATTATATTACACTACCACCAGATTACACGACGCACAGCACCCCGAGATTCTATATTACACTGTACACACAGCACCCTGAGAGTATATCATTTACAAGCACCCTGGAACACGTACACCACAAGCACACCGAGATATATTACATGCACGACACAAGCACCCGAGATTATAGTACACTGTAAACGCACAGCACCCGGAGATTATATTACACTGTACAACAAAGCACCCTGAGATATAATACTGTACACACAGCCCTGAGATTATATTACCACTGGACACACAGCACCCTGACGATTATACATGTACACACAGCACCCTGAGATATATTACTGGTACACACAGCACCTCTGAGGATTATATACATGTAACAACAGCACCCTGAGATTAGATACACTGTAACACAACAGCACCCTGAGATTATATTACACTGTACACACAGCACCCATGAGATTATACTACACGCCCGGATATATTACCACTGTACACACAGCACCCTGAGATTTATATTACACTGTACAACACAGCACCCTGAGATATAATTACACTGTATACACACAGCACCCTGAGATTATATTACACTGCTACACACCAGCACCTGAACGAGTATATACACTGTACAACAGCGACCCGGAGATTATATACAACTGTACACACAGCCAACCTGAGATTATATTACACTGTACACACAGCTACCTGAGATTATATAAACTGTCACCACCAGCACCCTAACGAGATTATTAACTGTACACAGCCACCCGAGAGTTTATTACACTGTACCACAGCACACTGGATTATTTTAAATTCCGACAGAATACCTGTACAACAGCACCCTGAGATTATATCACTTGTACACACAGCACCCTGAGATTATATTACATGTACAACAGCACCCTGAGGATTATATTACACTGTACACACAGCACCTGAGATTATATTACATGTCACCAAGCACCCTGAACACGCACAGCACCTGAGATATATACACTGCACACACAGCCCCTGAGGATGTATATTACACTGACACACACACGCACTGAGATTATATTACAAGTACACACAGCACCCAGAGATATATCACTGCAACACCTGAGATACTTACACGTCACACACCTGAGATATATTACACTGTACACACAGCACCCCGCGAATAACTGATAACAGCCACCTCACAGACCGATTATAGGTACACTGTACACACAGCACCCGCGGGAGATTATATTAACTGTACACACAGCACCCTGAGATTATATTACACTGAACACAGCACCCTGAGATTAGATTACAATGTATAAACAGCACCCGTGAGATATATTAAACTGTCACGCACAAGCACCCTGAGATTATATACACTGAACGCACAGCACCTGAGTTTATAAGTAATACACCTAGATATTACACTGTACACACAGCACCCTGAGATTATATTTAAACTGTACAACACAGCACCCGAGATTATATACACTGTACACACAGCCATACACTGACGATTATATTACACTGCACACACAGCACCCTGAGATTATATTACACTGGCACACCACCACACCCTGAGATTAATACACTGTACACACAGCACCCTGAGATTATATACACTGTACACACAGCACCCTGAGGATTATATTACACTGTACACACAGCACCGACTGAGATTAATTACCAATGTACACACAGCACCCTGAGATTATATACACTGTACACACAGCACCCTGAGATTATTTACACTGTACCAACGCACCCTGAGATTATATTACACTGTACACACAGCACCCTGAGATTATATTACACTGTACACACAGCACCTGAGATTATATACACTGTACACCAGCACCCGAGATATATACACCGTACACACAGCACCTCCGAGATTATATTACACTGACACACAGCACCCTGAGATTATATTACACTGTACACACAGCACCCCGAGATTATATTACACTGTACACACAGCACCCCGAGATTATATGACAGTACACACGCACCTGAGATTATATTACACTGTACACACAGCACCCTGAGATGTATATTAACATGTACACACAGCACCCTGAATTATATTTACACTGTACGCACAGCACCCATAGATTATATTACACTGTACGCACAGCCCCGAGATTATATACACTGTACGCACAGCACCCTGAGATATATTACATACATACAGACCCTGAGATTATATTACATGTACACACAGCACCCTGAGATTATATTACACTGACAAACAGCACCCTGAGATTATATTACACTGTACACACAGCACCCGGAGATTAGTTACACTGTACACACAGCACCCTGAGATTATATTACACTGTACACACAGCACCCTGAGATTATATTACACTGCACACACAGCACCCTGAGATTATATTACACTGTACCACACGCACCCTGAGATTATATTAACACTGTACACACAGCACCCTGAGATTATATTACACTGTACACACAGCACCCCTGAGATTATATTACACTGTTAACACAGCACCCCGAGATTTATTACCGTACACCCAGCACCTGAGATTATATTACACTGGCACACAGCACCCCGAGTATATTAACTGTACACCACCTGAGCACCCTGAGATTATATTACACTGTACACACAGCACCCTGAGATTATATTACACTTGTCACACACAGCACCTCCGAGATTATATTACAAGTACACCAAGCACCCGAGATTATACTTACACTGTACACACAGCACCCTGAGGATATATTACACTGCACACAGCACCCTGAGATTATATTACACTGTACACCAAGGCACCCTGAGATTATATTACACTGTACACACAGCACCCTGAGATTAGATTACACTGTACACACAGCACCCTGAGATTATATTACACTGTACACACAGCACCCTGAGATTAGATTACACTGTACACACAGAACCATGAGATTATATTACATGTACACCACAGCACCTGAGATTTATTACACGTACACACAGACCCGAGATATATTACACTGTACACACAGCACCCTGAGATTAATTACACTGTACACACAGACACACAGTCAGCACCTGAGATTATATTACACTGGTAACACACAGTACCCTGGAGATTATATACACTGTACACACAGCACCCTGAGATTATATACACTGTACACACAGCACCCTGAGATTATATTACACTGTACACACAGCACCCTGAGATTATATTACACTGTACACACAGCACCGAGATTATATTACACTGTACACCACAGCACCCCGAGATTATATTACACGTACACCACACACCACCGAGAGATATATTACACTGTACACACCAGCACCCTGAGATTATATTTACACTGTACACAAGCCACCCTGAGATTATATTACAACTGTACACACAGCCCCCTGAGATTATATTACACTTGACACACAGCACCACTGAGATTATATACACTGTACACACAGCACCCTGAAGATTATATTACACTGTACACACAGCACCCTGAGATTATATTCACTGTACACACAGCACCCTGAGATTATATACACGTTACACAACAGCACCCTGAGATTTAGATCTACACTTGTACAACACAGCACCCTGAGATTATATTAAAAACGTACACACAGCACCCTGAGATATGTACACTCTGTTACACACAAGCAACCTGAGATTATATTACACTGTACACACAGCACCCTGAGATTATATTACACTGTACACACAGCACCCGAGATTATAGTACACTGTACACACCAGCACCCCGAGATTATATTACACTGTACACACAGCACCCTGAGATTATATTACACTGTACACACAGCACCCTGAGATTATATTACACTGTACACACAGCACCCCGAGATATATTACACTGTACACACAGCACCCCGAGATTATTTACACTGTACACACAGCACCCCGAGATTATATTACACTGTACACACAGCACCCGAGATAATATTACACTGTACACACAGCACCCTGAGATATATTACACTGCTACACACAGCACCCTGAGATTAGATACACTGTACAACACAGCACCCGAGATTATATTACACTGTACACACAGCACCTGAGATTATATACACTGTACACACAGCACCCTGAGAATTATATCAATGTTACACACAGCACCTTGAGATATATTACACTGCTACACACAGCACCTGAGATTATTACACTGTACACAGCACCGAGATTTTATTACACTGTACAGCAAGCACCTGAGATTAATACACTGTACCACAGACCGAGATTAATTACACTGTACAACAGCACCCTGGAATTATATTACACTGTACACACAGCACCCTGAGATTATATTACACTGTAACACACAGCCACCCTGAGATTATATTACACGTACACACCAGCACCCTGAGATTATATTACACATGTACACACAGCACCCGAGATATATACACTGTACACACGCACCCTGAGATGATAATTACACTGTAGCACCGAGTTTTACAGTACACAAAGCACCCTGAGATTATATTTACACTGTCCACACACACAAGCTAACACAGCACCTGAGATTATAACTGTACAGCACTGTACACACAGCACCCTGAGATTATATTACACTGTACACACAGCACCCTGAGATTATATTACACGTACCACAGCACCCTGAGGATTATATTACACTGTACACACAGCACCCTGAGATTATCTTACACTGTACACACAAGCACCCTGAGATATATTACACTGTACACACAGCCCTGAGATTAATATACACTGTACCACCAGCACCTGAGCTTATATTTACACTGTACACACAGCACCCTGAGATTATATTACCACTGTACCACACAGCACCCTGAGATTATATTACACTGTACACACAGCACCCTGAGATTATATACCTGTACACACAGCACCCCGAGATTTATATTACACTGTACACACAGCACCCTGAGATATATTTACACTGTACACACAGCACCTGAGATTATATTACACTGTACACACAGCACCTGAATTATATACATGTACACACAGCACCCGGATTATATTAACATGTACCCACAGCACACTGGACTTATATTACACTGTACATACAGCACCCTGAGATTATTATGTACACTGTACACACAGCACCCTGAGATTATATTACACTGTACACCAGCACCCTGAGATTATATTACATGTACACACAGCACCCTGAGATTATATTACATGTACACACAGCACCCTGAATATATTACACTGTACAAACGCACCCTGAGATTATATTACACTGTACACACAGCACCTGAGATTATATTACACTGTACACACAGCACCCTGAGATTATATTACCACTGTACACACAGCACCCTGAGATTATATTACACGTACCACACAGCACCCTGAGATTAGTACACTGCACACCACAGCGACCCTGAGATTATATTACACTGTACACACAGCACCCTGAGATTATATTACACTGTACACACCGCACCCTGAGATTATATTACACTGTACACACAGCACCCTGAGATTATATTACACTGTACACACAGCACCCTGAGATTATATTACACTGTAAACTAAAGCAAAAATATCAAAGACCCTAATTCTAAAACTACTTGACCTAATCAGCGAAATCCAGTAAATCCCCGGGTTTTAGCAGATTTCTGGTCATGCCACCCTGATACATTACCCATAGGCGTCAGTAACTTAAAAGGAATTGCTGAACCTCGTTTGTTTTAATATGAGTAAAAAAGGAAATGATTGAAACTCGTTATACACTACACACCCAAAATGCCCAGTCCACACCCCAATATGCCCAGTACCCACCCCAATGGTAATACAAGTACAGACCATTACCACATATAGCACATGTAGAAGTACAACCCCTATTTGTCTTATAGACCGTCCATTATTAATAGTTCATACAGTACACACCCCTATTTGCATATAGAGCCCTTCCTCCAACATTTGTGTATATGTATATTTGAAGAAAGGAGTGATATAGAAATCTCTCTCTTACAGTAGAAATAATCTCATTCCCACAGGATTTATATGCTAAATTTCATTCTTCTCTGCAGCATTTTAAATAAGCATTTAATGTAATTTAGGAGAGCGAGGGAATATTGTCTCTTTACATTATGGGTATTGACGATTACCTTCATAAGGGTCAATATGAAATGGAGTGTTTACATGTACCAGTAGTTGACTACCCCCAAATACGTCACGGTGGTTAGAGAGAAGCTTTATTAAAAGGGGAAATGATGAGACATTGCAATATATATAATGATTGATACGCAAGGGCTATGCAGGACATTCCTCGTATGAATTCCCAACACTGGTGCACTGCCAAAAAATACACGTCTGCAGAAAACGGGTTCAAGTTAATTCCCCCCATAATACAAGACAACAGGCAACGGCAGTGGCTCACACCATTCCTCAGACAACCTCAACCTTGGGTTCATAGCGCGGGCCTTTCAATGTTACATGTTGTGAATCTCTATAAGGGAAACCATACAATATTATAATACACGGGATTGTATAATAATTCATATAAAACACAGGGAAACTTTATATATGGATTATTTACAGGCCATTCTCAGATATACCAGGTGACCTTGCCCCTTGTAAAGAACATTTCTATCTTGGATCAGTTTAAATACCAGCCATAGACATTGGGTAGAAACTGGCAAGGAACCTAATAGAATTACCCAGGACCCTCCTCTGCTATCTGGTCTATGTTCCATATCATAACATATTAATGAACATTTGACATTAGGATCCATTTGGATAAAACAATTTGGTTTTGTTTCCAGTCGTTTGGCTTTGAACAGATTTGAAGTTGATAAATGTAGAAAGTGACATCCTTATGCGTCATGTTTCCTTATAAACATACCATCATGGCTGCGGCTACTCAGCTGCTCCTTTAAATAAAGTAGCAGAAACATTGCGCTGTGGAGTGGAAGATTGACACGGCGTACGCAATCCAGTTCATCGCCGAGTTAGATGATTGTAAGAACGCCCCTCGGCTCTCTGGGAAGCTGTATCTGACATTAGTTTTCTATTTCTCTAATTTCAAGGCCTGTTTGCGGGGAGAAGAGAAGTTTCAGTAAAGCGGTTGCTGCCATTAAGCGCGACTCAATGCTGCGAGTGGTGGAATACGTGCCCTTTGGATTCTACCTAGTGTACAGAGGACAAAGACACTTTAAGGCTCTCAGAGCTGAAGTTCAGTTCAATAAGAACCCTAAGCATGTATTATCCAGATCAGTCTGAAAACTGTGCAAAGATACAAAGGAAATCATAATAATCACTAAGAAACAGAAGTTGGCGTTAGGGCGGCCACAGCCAAGACCAAACGTCAATGTCAGGGGATTGGAAACAGTACAGCGCTGTGCTCCCAAGTGGCGCTATATAAACAAAACCATCTATACATACACTACTGTTATAATCTGTATTGTTCATAATGTACAGCGATGTGTCCCCAGGGCATATATAAATAAACATATACAACATACGTTATAATATGTATTGTTATAATGACAAGTGCTGTTAATCCAAGTCGGCGCTATATAAATAAACATATACATACATACTGTATATCGTAGGGTTAAATGACAGAGCTGTGTCCCAAGTGGCGTTATATAACTAAACACCTAACTACATACTGATAATCTTGTATGTGTATAATGTACAGCGCTTGCAGTACCCAAGTGGGCGCTATATAAACTATATACATACATACTGTATAATCTGTATTGTTATAATGACAGCGCGGGTGTCCCAAGGGAAACTATTATTAACATTAAACTACAATACTGTATAATCTGTATGTTCTAATGTACCAGCGCTTGTCCCCCAAGTGACGCTATATTAAAAACATATACATACATACTGTATAATTGTATTGTTATAATGTACCGCGAGCGTCCCAACAGTGGCGCTATATAAAACGACAGACATATACATATGATAATCTGTATTGTTTATAGGTGTGACAGCGCTGTTGTCCCAAGTGGGCACTATATAACATATACATACATACTGTTTAATCTGTATTGTTAGAATGTACAGCGCTGTGTCCCCAATGACGTATATAATAAACATATACTACATATGATAATCTGTATGTTAGTAATGTACAGCGCTTGCGTCCCAAGTGGCGCTATTAAAATTAACATACATTAAATACTGTATAATAGATGTCTGTTATAATGTACAGCGTGCGTCCCAAAGTGGGCGATAGTATAAAATTAACATAGACAGCATAAGGTATCTTCTTAATTGTTATAATGTTACAGCGCTGTGCCCAATGGGTAGGCACTATATAAAAATATACATATACATACGTATAAACTCGTATTGTTATAATGTACAGGCTGTGTCCCCAGAGTGACGCTATATAATAAACATATATATACCATATGGATAATCGTGTATTTTCATAATGCACAGCGCTGTTTACCCTAGTGGCCCTATATAAACATATACTACATTACTGATAATATGGGATGTTTATAATGTACAAGGCTGTGTCCCCATGGCGCTATATAATATAAACATATACTACTGTATAATCGTATTGTTATAATGTACACGGCTGCGTCCCCAAGTGGCGGCTAATAAATAAACATATACATACAACTGTATAATCGGTATTGTTATAATGTACAGCGATGGTCCCCAAGTGGCGCATAAAAATAAACAGTATACATACATACTGTATATATATGTATTATAAGTAACAGCCGCTGGCGTCCCCAAGTGGGCTATTATAATAAACATATACATTACATACTGTATAATCTGCCTATATTTATAATGTACAGCACGGGTCCCCAAGTGCGGCTAATAAATAAACAATTAATGCATACTGTAAAAATAATCCTGTATTGTTATAATGTACAGCGCTGTGTCCCCAAGTGGCGCATATAAATTAAACATATAATACATACTGGTAAACTGTATTGTATAATGTACAGGATGCGTCCCCAAGTGCTATATAAATAAAATACATACATATATTATAATCTGTATGTGTTATAAGTACAGCGGCTGTTGCCCAGTGGCCGGTATTAAATTAAACATATAAGACATACTGTAATGCTTTATGTATAATGTACAGCGCTGGTGTCCCAAGTGGCGCTTATATAATAAAACATATACATACATACTGTATAATCTGTATGTTATAATGTGACAGCGCTGCGTCCCCAAGTCGCCGCTATATAAATAAACATTATACATACTACTGTATAATCTGTATTGTTATAATGGTACAGCGCGCTGGGTCCCCAAGGACCGCTGATATAAATAAACATATATATTAATGTATAATCTGTAGTTTTATAATGTACAGCTGTGTCCCCAAGTGGCGCATATAAACATATACACTTACATACTGTCATATTGTATTGTATAATGCTACGCGCTGGTCCCCAAGTGGCGCTATAAAAATAAACTAAGAATACATACTGATAATCTGTATGTGTAGAATGCGACTGTGTACCCAAGGGCACGTTAATAAACATCACAATACATACTGTATAATCTTGTACTGTTATAAGTACAGCGCCTGGTCCTAGTGGCACGATATAAATAAACATATACATACATACTGTATAATCTGTATGTTATAATGTACAGCGCTGTGTACCCAAGTGGCAACTATATAAAAAAACATATACATAATACGTAAATTGTATAGGTAGAATGTACAGCGCTGTGTACCCCAGTGGCGCTATAAAAAACTCTAATACATTACTGTTAAATCGTGATGTGTTATAATTACAGCGCTTGCGTCCCCAAGTGGCGAATAAAATAAACATATACATACATACGTATAATCTGTATTTAAATGTACAGCGCGGGTACCCAAGTTGGCGTATAAAACATATACATACATCACGGATAAATGCTATTGTTATAATGTACAGCGCTGGTCCCCAAGTGGACGAATTATAAACATAACACATTACTGTATAGACTTATGTATGTATGAAGTACAGCGCCTTGTGTCCCCACAAGTGGCGCTATATAAATAAAACATATACATAACATACGTGTATAAATCGTATTGGTTAAATGTACAGCGCGGTGTGACCCAGTGGTTCATTATAAATAAACATTATACATACACTACTGTATGAAATCGGTATTGTTATAATGTACACAGGGCGTGTACACACAAGATGGCGCTATATAAATGAAACCTTATTACATACATACTGGTATTTTAATCTTGTATGTGTATAATGTACAGCGCATGTGTACCCAAGCTGGCGTCTATAAATAAACCTTATACATACTGTAGAATATGGTATGTGTTATAATGTACAGCAACTGCGTCCCCAAGTGGCGCTTTTAAAAAAAATATACATTACATTAGACAGATTTTCACCATCCCTGTCCCTTGATGTGATACAGCTCCCCCTTACTGAAGTTCCTGACTCTTAAATCTTTGTGCCCTTTATTCAGGACTGACCTTTTTTTTTAACCTTACATTTTGCACCCCCATCGTCCTCATCCATCGTACTCTTAGACCGGTTCTGACAGATTAATAATCTCAAATTCTAAGAACCCATCAGCTGATGACTACGGGGAATAACTCCTAATAGAACAAAAACTTCAAAAAATATATCATAATAATAAAAGGTAATGCATCCTCGGTGTTCGGGGCACTTTATTCTATCCCCAATGAACATGGTAGACTAATCAGAACTCAGGTTTAAAAAACAACAGGTTGGAAAATTTAACTAGCCAACCATGTCATTCTTTTATAGGTACACGGCCAATCAAACTCCAGTACGGTCTATTAATTCCCAACCAATGAATGTGTATGCAATTCACAGCCCTTGTCCTAAGATGGGGAGATCCGTTGTGGATGTAATGTCACATGTGGTGGTACATCCACTATAGACTATATGGATAGCCTAATTGCTCCACCTCTCCTAATATGCTCCACCTCTCCTAATATGCTCCACCTCTTTCCAAATATACCCCACCACTTTCCTAGTATGCCCCACCCATTTCCTAATATGCTCCACCTCTTTCCTAATATACCCCACCACTTTCCTAGTATGCCCCACCCATTTCCTAATATGCTCCACCTCTTTCCTAATATACCCCACCACTTTCCTAGTATGCCCCACCCATTTCCTAATATGCTCCACCTCTTTCCAAATATACCCCACCACTTTCCTAGTATGCCCCATCCATTTCCTAATATGCTCCACCTCTTTCCAAATATACCCCACCCATTTCCCGTTATGCCTATAGATTTGGGGACACTTTAAGCCAAAGATGAAAGTCCAAATATCAAAAAGTTGTGGATATCCAACAGGTAAGTTAAGAAGGTGCACTCCCTGAAACCTGTGCCATATCAGGTGAGTATATAATCCATATCAAAAAAGCAGGGGGGCACACTTGAAGATAAATCACAAATTTTCATTTATTTAAGTGCTCAACATGCAGGTTGAAAGTCCATGTTACATAAAATACAATAATATGAAGTCACTGAGGATTAGGAAAGGATATGAGAACTGAACTTCCCTTTTAATTAAACTTCCCTTTAAATATGAAAATTTAACTTCCCTTTAAATACTATGAGAATTGAACTTCCCTTTAAATATTAAACTTCCCTTTAAATACTATGAGAATTGAACTTCCCTTTAAATATTATGAGAATTGAACTTCCCTTTAAATCTTAACGTGTTGTAACAATGTTAATTTGGACCAAATCAAAGATGGGACAATCCATTACTATAAATGAGTGACAGGTCACCCAAACTTATACAGTGCACGGGATATTATTAAAGGGCAAGTTGTGACAATAAGTGATTTATACTGCTGCTCTGTTTTATGGATTTCAGTATTGCTAGGCAAGATATTAAAAGTCACAATTCACAAAACAAAAAAATTCAGTGTGAAACAAATGATTCATAATAGATGCACAATGATTGTACATAGATGCACAATATGATGTACAATAGATGCACAATATGATGTTACAATAGATGCACAATATGATGTCATAATAGATACTTATATGATGTCATAATAAGATGCACAATATGATTTCACAATAGATGCACAATATGATATCATAATATATGCACAATATGATGTTACAATAGATGCACAATATGATGTCATAATAGATACATAATATGATGTCATAATAGATGCACAATATGATGCCACAATAGATGCACAATATGATATCATAATAGATGCACAATATGATGTCATAATAGATCATAATGATGTGATGTCATAGATGCAAAATGATGTCACAATAGATGCACAATATGATGTTACAATAGATGCACAATATGATATTATAATAGATGCACAATATGATATCATAATAGATGCACAATATGATTTCACAATAGATGCACAATATGATATCTAATAGATGCACAATATGATGTCATAATAGATACATAATATGATGTCATAATAGATGCACAATGAGGTCACATGGTTTTTATGAATGGACACAATTCCCAATTATACTCAGAAAATCGGGGGTTATTTGCTTTAAAGGAGACACATGATTTGAGTTCAAATTCTTTCCTACTTTATTTACCCTTTATTACCTGAAATAAAGACAGTTTCTGTGATCACGGTGCAGTTGTTTCTTTCAATAAATACAAGCCCTGAGCGAGATTGACACTTTATCATTTGGACTCCATGAAATCCCAAAGGTTATTATAAGAACATTGCTAAACCATGTTTAACCTAAACCATAAACACCTAAGGCCAAATCCATAGAGTTAGTTCCATATCTCTATAGAAATATACGTGTCTCTATTATTACTATTCTTTATCGGCCAAGATCAATGTTCAGTGAGACCCGAGGGACTTTAAATATTGTTTTTCTGGGGAGGCAGCAATGGAGAAACACAGGCTTCTAATTAGAACCAGCGATTGTCAATGTAGAAAACACACCAAGCACAGTACAGACCCTTCCACATTTTGTATATTGTATATTGAATGAATAGGAGTGATATATAAATTCTCTCTCTTACAGTAGAAATAATCTCATTCCCACAGGATTTTTATGTAAATTTCATTCTTCCTCTGCAGCATTTAAATAAGCAATTAATGCTATTTATGGAGAGCGATGATGAATATTGTCTTTTCACATTAGGGATTGAAGGATTCACCTTTCATAAGGGTAATTCATTGTAAATGGATTGTTACATGTTACCAGTAGTTGATAACCCCCAATACGTCAACGGTGGTAGAGAAGCTTTATTAAAGGGGAAATTGAGAGACATTGATAATAATGATGAGGAGATTCAGTGACGCGATTGAGATGTGTCATATGTGGGAATCTTACAGGTCATTAGCCAATCTCTTAACCCACAATTCCCTGTTCCTTCCATCTCCCTCCCATGTGGCACTTCCCTTCTGAACTGGAAAAAATAAACAGGGGTCCAATGTAAAGAAATGCGTGATACGTCATCCCTTTACACATGCCATTGAGGTTGATAAAGACATACGTCTATCAAGTCCACCCTTTCACCTCCTTTTTAACCCTACATACGGTTGATCCAGAGGAAGGCAAAACAAACCCCAGCTACAAATGGGGGGAAAATTCCTCTCGACTCCAAAACAGCAACGGGAAATACCCTGGACCAACGACAGAACATACAGTATATGTATTCATACCATAGTAATTCTCAATATGTATATCATCCTTCGTACCACCAGATTTACAGTTTATTCAAATTTAATACCAGTAAGTTCTCAATATTATATTGTATCCCGTAACAACCAAGAACTTAACCGATATATGTATTAATACCAGTAATTCTCAATATTATATTGTATCCCGTAACAACCAAGAACTACAGTATATGTATTAATACCAGTAATTCTCAAATTTATATAGTATCCCTGTACCAACCAGAACTACAGTTATGTATTCATACCAGTAATTCTCAATTTATATAGTATCCCTGTACCATCAGAACTACAGTATATGTATTAATACCAGTAATTCTCAATATTAAATAGTATCCCGTGTACCAACAGAAACTACGTATATGTATTCATACCAGTAATTCTCAATATTATATAGTATCCCTGTACCAACCAGAACTACAGTAATTATTAAATACCAGTAAATTTCTCAATATTTTAAAGTATCCCCGTACCAACCAGATCTACAGTATATGTATTAATACCAGTTATCTCAATATTATATTATCCCGTACAACCAGAACATACAGTATATGTATTAATAAATATATGTATGTGAATACTGTAATTATCAATATTATATAGTATCCCTGTACCAACCAGAAACTACAGTTATAGTATTAATACCAGTAATCTCAATATTATTAGTATCCTGTACCAAATCAGAACTAAAGTTATATGTATTAATACCAGTAATTCTCAATATTATTAGTATCCCGTACCAACCATCTTACAGTATATAGTATTAATACCAGTAATTCTCAATATTATATAGTATCCCCGTACCAACAGAACTACAGTATATGTATTCATACACAGTATTCAATATTATATAGTATCCCTGTACCAAACCAGAACTACAGTATATGTATTAATACCAGTAATTCTCAATATTATATAGTTCCCCTGTACCAACCAGAAACACAGTAATATGATTAATACCAGTATCTACAATTTATATAGTATCCCTGAACCAACCAGAAACTACAGTATATGTATAATACCAGTAATTCTCAATATTATATAGTATCCCCGTACCAAACCAGAACTACAGTAAATGTATTTAATACCAGTAATTCTCAATATTATATAGTAATCCCCGTACCAACCAGAACACAGTATTGATATTAATACCAGTAATTCTCAATATTATATAGTATCCCTGTACCAACCAGAACTACAGTATATGTATAATACAGTAATTCTCAATATTATATAGTATCCCTGTACCAACCAGAAACTAAGTATATGTATTAATACCAGTAATTTCAATATATATATGTATCCCTGTACCAACCAGAACTACAGTATATGTATTAATACCAGTAATTCTCAATATTATTAGTATCCCTGTACCAAACCAGAACTACAGTATGAGTATAATATACCAGTAATTCTCAATATTATATAGTATTCCCGTACCAAAACAGAACTACAGTATATGTATTATTACCAAGTAATTCCTCAAATATTTATATCCCGTAACATACCAGAAACAGTAGTTTAGTGTATTACTCACCAGTAATTTCCAATATTATTGGTATCCCTGTACCAACACAGAACTACAGGATAGTATTAATACCAGCAATTCTCAATATTATATATCTATCCCCGTACCTACCAGAAACTACAGTATATGATTAATACCAGTAATCTCAAATATTATATAGTCCCTGTACCAACCAGAACTACAGTATATGGTTATAATACCAGTATTCTCAATATTATATAAGATCCCCTGTACCAAACCAGAACTACAGTTATGTATTAATACCAGTAATTTCAATATTATAAGTATCCCTGTACCAACCAGAACTACAGTATAGTGTATTTTACCAGTAATTCTCAATATTATATGTATCCCGTGTACCAAACCAGAAACTACAGTATATGTATTAATACCAGTAATTCTCAATATTATATGGTATCCCTGTACCAAACCAGAACTACGGATATGTATTTAATACCAGTAATTCTCAATATTATATGGTATCCCTGTACCACCGAGAAATACAGTATATGTATTAATACCAGCAATTTTCAATTATTATTTATCCCCGTAACTACCAAACTACAGTTAATGTATTAATTACCAGTAATTCTCTAATTTATATAGTATCCCTGTACCAACCAGAATACAGTATATGTATAATACCAGTAATTCTCAATATTTTTAGTTTTAGAAACTTATCTAACCACTTTTAAAGCTATTCAATGAACTTGCCATACCCACATCTGCTGGAAGACAGTTCCACAGTGTCACCGTTTATCACTGTAGAAGAAACCTTTCCTAACCTGAAGATGAAACTTCTTTTCTCCCAACCTTAAAGGGATGTCCAGTGTCCTCTGATATGAACCTATTAGTGAAATTTTTCGTCCCTGTGATTTCCATTCAACCAAATCGCAATGCGCAACCGCAAGTGAAAATTCGTGGCACAATCGCGTGGAAATACGTGTTAGTGTGGCCTAGCCCTGATAATCTTATAAAATGTGCTTAGTGATGTTATAAGTTATAATCGCTGTGTGTAGAGAATAGAGACCCCTTGGGATTCCGTAGCCCGCGGCCTTTCAATGTTACATGTTTGTGAATCTCTATAAGGAAACCATAAAATATTAATACACGGGATTGTATAATTCTATTATATAAACACAGGGAAACTTTATATATGGATTATTTACAGGCCATTCTCAGATATACCATGTAGAACCTTGCCCCTTGTAAAGACATTTCTATTCTCTGGACTAGTTAAATACCAGCCATAGACATTGGGTAGAAAATGGCAAGGAACCTCCATAGAATTACCCAGAACCCTCCTCTGCTATCTGGCTCATGTTCATATCATTAACATATTAATGAACATTTGATCATTAGGATCCATTTGGATTAAAATCAATTTGCTTTTTGTTTCCAGTCGTTTTGCTTTTACAGATTTGAAAGTTGATAAATGTAGAAAGTGACATCCTTATGGTCCATGTTCCTTTAACACATTCCCATCATGGCTGCCGGCTACATCAGCTGCTCCTTTAAATAAAAGTAGCAGAACATTGCGCTGTGAGTGGAAGATTGACACGGCGTACGCTCATCCAGTTCTATCGCCTCGTTTAGATGATGTAAGAAGCCCCTCGGCTCTCTGGGAAGCTTTGTCATCTGACATTAGTTTTTTCTTTCTAATTTCAAGGGCCTGAGAGGGGAGAAGAGAAGCTTTCAGTAAAGCGGTGCTGCCATATAGCGCGCTCAATGCTGCGAGTGGTGAATACGTGCCCTTTGGATTCTCCTAGTGTGACAGAGGCACAAAGACATTTTAAGGCTCTCAGAGCTGAAGTTTCAGTTCAATAAGAACCCTCAGCCTGTATTATTCCAGATCAGTCTGAAAACTTGTTGCAAAGATACAGAAATTCTATAAATCACTAAGAAACAGACAGGTTGCCTGTTAGTGCGAGCACAGCCAAGACAAGTCAATGGTCAGGGAATAATGAAACAGTAATGTGGTTACTTAAAGGGAACAATTAACTCATTGTGTTCCTTACAATGGGAAAATGTCACGTTGGACCTAATCCCCACAAAATCCACTTTATGGGATCTCGCGGTTCAACACTCTCAGTGGCTGTTGCTCAAATCATACAGCGTCAATTTGCAGCCATCGTGATTGATTATATAAAAGTGTAAACATTTACATCTAACAGCCAGAAGTGGTAAACGTTACAGAATGTTGCCATACAGATTCCCCACGCTGTGTTTTCCTTTTTCCACTATAAATCGTTTTATTTGCTGATATCTGTGTCGAACTTTTCTTAAATTCTTGCTTTTACTAATATCGCTTTGTACATTCTTTTGCAGCCATTTTATTTTTTCGCCCACCAATATAGGACCTATACGCGATGGATGTTACCGGTGCACATTGCTGATAACTAACGTCTCATAACGATTTTTGCTATTGTTATGTTGGATGCGATAGCGAAATATGGGGAACAATACTGATTACTTATAAAATATGCCTCTAAAGGTGACCAATAGGCCAATTTTATGTAACAATCTGACATACAATCCGACCTTTTCAATTGATTGCCCAAAAATTGTACATTTTCCCGAACTATTATGCGACATTAGATTGTAATAAAGCTGTTTTTTTAAGTCGATTGATAAAATTATTATAGTTTTATCAGAAGTTCGATTAATGGAAATGTAATGTAACCTCACAATAGATGCCATTCAATATTTAATCATAAAATGAATTGAATGTGGAACAGTATGTATGGTACATTCACATATAATTAACGTTGACATTCTGTCATCAAACGTATTGGTCGGTTTCACAATCATCAGTTACGACGTTATAAACCTTTTGTAGTGTATGGCCAACCTTAAGTTTTAGTGGTCAGTTTGGAAAATATCACATGTGTTGCCTCAGTTGGTCATTAACAGATCCACTAAGGGGTGCCAAGTGTAAGGCGAATGTCTCAATAAATGGGACCATGTGTAATCTAGGGGTAAGGCAGGTTTATAACATCTAATGAATTAATAATAATAATAATATAATAATTCATTAGATGTTATAAACCTGCCTACCCTGGATTACACATGGTCATAACTACTATGAATACTACTACACTACTACTACTGATACATAATAATATAAATAATAAAATATAATTCATAGATGTTATAAACCTGCCTACCCTAGATACACACATGGTCATACTACTACTAATACTAACTATAATAATAATAAAATAATTCATTAGATGTTATAAACCTGCCTACCCTAGATACACATGCTGGTCAATACTACTAAACTACTACTACTACTACTACTACTAATAATAATAATAATAATAATAATCTAGATGTATAACCTGCCACCCTAGATACACAATGCGATACATACTACTACACTATACTACCTAACGATGGATAACTGTACATACTCACTAATGCTGACTTCCTCAATAATCATATAGTAATATTCATTAGATGATTTTATAACCTGCCTTCAGCCCCTCGACTCTCTCACGTAGGGTCAAGTATCCTTGATACTCTATGTGTAAGCCGACAATAACTACTATTGGCTACTACTCGTTAACTCCTGACCACTACATGAGCACTCTGTTAACTAAATAAATATAATTATATTCATTAGATGTTATATAAACCATAGACACACCCTAACCAGCATAGATTACTCCATGACACATTATGTATGTTATCATTGTTGTGAGTACATAATTGAATCAGCACTCACCACATGCGGACTCACGCGAACGTAAACGCTATAGAACTCATTATGACAATACAGATAATTATAATACAAGTCTATGTTATATGTGTATATGGTTTATCACTATTTATGAGCGCGGAAGGACAGCGGGTTGGGGGACGCAGCGCTGCATTATAAACAAATATATAACACAGCTAATGAGATTACTTTCTTATTTAAATTATTATACTTATTAATTCGTTATGACCATAGTAGGAGGCTTTTAATATCCATACCAGTGACTTAGGTGACTAACCAGCAAAGCTCCCCACACACACAATCACAACAGACCGGATATTTAGAATATTTAGTGAGTATGGTGTAACGTTGGTGTTCCAACCAAGGCAAAGACAAACCTCCCTACAATCTAGTCGACTCCCTCTCCAAGCTTCTGAGTTCCTCGCGATTAAAAAAAATCCTAAACAACGACATCGTGTTGAAACCGAGCCATAAATCCATTTGTTAATAGAGGATGTTAGTTGTATACACCGATTAGATGTTACGTTTGCTTCCCCGTTAAAGCCAAATTGATCCTTCCTCTCCATAACTCTCCCGTTCCTTCTCATACAGGAAAGACATTTTATGTTAGCTTTGAGCAGATACTGCCTGACCTGGTTAGACTGTTACTAAGTCTACTTGTCCCATGTATTCCCAAAAGTCTTCTTATATGAGCAGTAATTCCTAACACTCTGCTAGGTTGGAGGGAATATACTAGGTTTGGGGATGTTTTGAGTCCCCAAGTCTCATTTGCCATTGGTTAGTGAATGTCAGACACCAGTGAATTGTAATTGGATTACCATTGAGCAGTATATGGCCCCCTGTAGACAGGATATAGTGACAGTGATAGGGGATAACACTTGCCATGAAAATCTGGAGCACCAATGACACGGATTAGAAATAGAATATTATTTGCATTGACACGGTGTTGAATCGTGGGGGAATGTATCTTGGCACCTGGCGAACGAGGGGAGGAAGGAGAATCTCCTCGGGTCTCCACCACGCCTTAAACAATGTCATGTCAAGTTCTCCTTTAACGCTTGGGTAGTTACAAGGGACCAATGGGTATTGTAGTCACACAAACCATACATACAGAGTGTTCTGGCAGTAAATCACTTGGTAGAGGTAGTATCATCTCCGAGAGGATATTAAAGGGGAACTTCACTGCTTGGGGAAATGAGTGACAGGTCACCAAACTTATACAGTGCACGGGATATTATTAAAGGGCAAGTTGTGACAATAAGTGATTTTATACTGCTGCTCTGTTTTATGGATTTTTCAGTATTGCTAGGCAAGATATTTAAAAGTCACAAATTCACAAACAAAATAAAATTCAGTGTGAACAAAATGATATCATAATAGATGCACAATGATGTCACAATAGATGCACAATATGATGTTACAATAGATGCACAATATGATGTTACAATAGATGCACAATATGATGTCATAAAATAGATACATAATATGATGTCATAATAGATGCACAATATGATTTCACAATAGATGCACAATATGATATCATAATATATGCACAATATGATGTTACAATAGATGCACAATATGATGTCATAATAGATGCACAATATGATGCCACAATAGATGCACAATATGATATCATAATAGATGCACAATATGATGTCATAATAGATACATAATATGATGTCATAATAGATGCACAATGATGTCACAATAGATGCACAATATGATGTTACAATAGATGCACAATATGATATTATAATAGATGCACAATATGATATCATAATAGATGCACAATATGATTTCACAATAGATGCACAATATGATATCATAATAGATGCACAATATGATGTCATAATAGATACATAATATGATGTCATAATAGATGCACAATGAGGTCACATGGTTTTTAGCTGAATGGACACAATCTCCCAATTATACTCAGAAAATCGGGGGTTATTATATTATATAGTATCCCTGTACCAACCAGAACTACAGTATATGTATTCATACCAGTAATTCTCAATATTATATAGTATCCCTGTACCAACCAGAACATATGTCCATTATCCAAGGACCGCCTTTTACCGTCAGAGAACGAATTAACATCTTGCAGCAAGGAACTGCTCAGTATAAGTTCATCCAGGTGGCGCTTGTCTCTTTCTCCTTTCACCTCTCCCGAGATTTACTCAACCTCACAAACTGTACCGGAAAGGCACTTTTTATAAAACGTTTTTACATTTTTCTTTTGTTCATTTTTTTGTCCATTTGTGAAAATAGTGTTTAAAAAAGTTCTTATTTCCAAGTTCAGATGATAAAGCGACATTCCCCAGATCATCCAGAAACTCCCTGCTCACCTATGTACAAACGATGTCAATATTCCGTATATGTACATATGTATATTTCTAAAAGGATGTGAGAGGCGGTACAGGAGGTCAGATGCTGAACTGCCCAAACTCCCAATTACAATGAATTCTCTCTCTCCTTGGTCGTTAATTAGCAGTTATGTCCCAGGTTCATTGTTATCAGTTTAGCGTCTGACCAGGTGACATCTTCCATATTGTTATTTATCTATCAGAATTTGGTCCTTTCTTAAGGCTAAAAATTCAAAATGACACCATAAAGCGAAAAATTATTCTTTAGAACATGGCACATAATCAAGTGTTCATACTATAGTCTGTCTATGTTAAATAATATTATTGTCTTAAAGGAATGAAGGACTGAATCACAGATGCACCTTATGTATAACCCAGAAACGGCTGATTAATCTGATGTATCTTTCTATGCGATTTCATCACAAAAATACAGCATTATAAAGACGTAAAAATCATTCACTGAACAGCCCAGAGCTGCTCTCTCCCTGGGCAGACTGAGCATGCCCAGACCATAAAAACACAAAGGGGGCGGATACCAGGGTCTTTCTGTACTGGGAAGTTAAACTTTATAATGACGTATTTCTGTAAAAAAAACAAAACAAAACAAAAAACCAAATAATAATACTCACAACATTTGAATCAGCAGTTTCTAGCTAAAATATATTTTTTATGCAAAAACCCATCTGATGGTGTGTCTGGTAGAAACAATTCCCTGCAATGTGCTTTACCTTTAAAAAGTCACCTGGTACAGAGTAAAATGTGAAACAATAGAAAGGGTTAAAAAGGAAATACTGCTGTAGATTTCACCTGAAAAACCGAGAAGGAAACCAAGGGATTCTGGACTTGTGGCTAAAAATGATGAAGACAGGAAGGAAGTAGGAGCAGGAGACCAAGGGATTCTTGACTTGTGGCTAAAAATGATGAAGCATGAAGGAATTAGAGCAGGGAGTTTATAATATAAAAGAAAACGAGTCGCTGTGTGAATCTGATTGGATCGATGAAAAGATGAATTTTCATTGGTCTCTTGGTCGTCTCCTCCATACAATCAGCTAGTTTTTAAATCGGTCCCCAGTCATTCAAATAATCAAAGTCCTGGTCTTCGGAGCTGGAGGAGTTGAGAGAACTAACGGATCCAGCCGTGAACCGCTCCCCTCGTAGTCAAAAACTAGTAGGGAATCATAAGGGGAGCTGTGGGGTCATTGTCCGCTGCTCGAAGACCCTAAAATAATAATCAACAATCAGACAAACAATTAACTATATTATAACTATTATATATTGCCCTTTTAATTTACCCTTAAAAGGGCAATTATATAGTTTAATTTGCAGCAACCAATAAGATCAAATGTTTTTCTTAAAGCAGTAAACCAGTAAAAGGAATCAACTGCTTGTGTTTTTCTAATTACATCACATCTTCTTTATTCTTCTCCGCTACAAAGCTTCTCCATGGAAAGAAAATATTAGTTCCATTATAAGACAGGTTTGCTCTTTAAATAAAGGCGAAGGGAAAACAAACAAAATCTCATATAGAAACGTTTCATTTCACTGTGAAGGTTACAGAAGGAAAAGAATACGGAATATTATCTACTGGGAACAATTAGTTAAAAACCTAATAAGCACAGGCTATACAAAGAGAAGTAAAGCTGTAAAAATCCTTGAAGAATGTAGAAGAAAGCATCATGTACAGGAAATAGGAAGCTTCATGTACAGGAAACAGGAAGCTTCGTGTACAGGAAACAGGAAGCTTCATGTACAGGAAACAGGAAGCTTCACGTACAGGAAATAGGAAGCTTCATGTACAGGAAATAGGAAGCTTCACGTACAGGAAATAGGAAGCTTCACGTACAGGAAACAGGAAGCTTCACATACAGGAAGCTTTATGTACCGGAAACAGGAAGCTTCACATACAGGAAGCTTTATGTAAAGGAAGCTTCAAAAACAGGAAGCTTCACATACAGGAACCTTCATGTACAGGAAACAGGAAGTTTCACATACAGGAACCTTCATGTACAGGAAACAGGAAGCTTCACATACAGGAAGCTTCATGTACCGGAAACTTCACATACAGGAAGCTTCACATACAGGAAGCTTCATGTACAGGAAGCTTTATGTACAGGAGACAGGAAGCTTCACATACATGAACCTTCATGTACAGGAAACTTCACATAGAGGAAGCTTTATGTACAGGAAACAGGAAGCTTCACATACAGGAACCTTCGTGTACAGGAAACTTCACATACAGGAAGCTTTATGTACAGGTAACAGGAAGCTTCACATACAGGAAGCTTCATGTACCGGAAACTTCACATACAGGAAGCTTCATGTACAGGAAACTTCACATACAGGAAGCTTCTTGTACAGGAACCTTCATGTACAGGAAACAGGAAGCTTTATGTACAGGAAACAGGAAAATTTACATACAGTAACCTTCATGTACATGAAACTTCACATACAGGGAGCTTCATGTACAGGAAGCTTTATGTACAGGAAACAGGAAGCTTCAGGCACAGGACACAGGAAGCTTTACATACAGGAAACAGGAAGCTTTACATACAGGAAGCTTCACATAGAGGAACCTTCATGTACAGGAAACTTCACATACAGGACGCTTCACATACAGGAAACAGGAAGCTTCCCATACAGGAACCTTCATGTACAGGAAACTTCACATACAGGAAACAGGAAGCTTCAAGCACAGGAAACAGGAAGCTTCACATGCCTTTCTAAGCCATTCCTAACATAGAGCCATAGGATTCCTTCCGGACTCGAAACTACAAAACGACACTACAGCAAATCCCCACTGCACTAGAGAAAAACTACAGAGGAGATGGTTCTAGATGGAGGGAGTAGATATTGACTGTAAGACTTAATCATCATTTTCTGTTCTGTAAGTTAGAAACACTGGTTTTATGGTGAATTTCTCATCTAATATAATCCTGGCTGGTAACACCATGAACATTTCTAATAATTACTACATATGGGTAGGACGTACCTCACTGATAAAGTCTCCAATATCCCCAGGGTAAGGGATAACTGGTCTGATTGGATACTGGGGTTCTGCTCCTACTGGTCTTTCATCCACACGCCTGACTCCCGAACCCTTATTCACAACGTGGTTCAAAGTCTCTAGTTGTTGTAGTTGGCTCAGGTCATAGTCCTGTCAATATAAAATACATCAGATACCACAGAGGTTAACCCTTAATAGAAAACTTTTTTTTTAACTACAAGATATTTATTGGTTGGTTCCCAGCAGGAATGTTTTCAATTATGCAGCCATTAAAGGGATGGGATATAAACTGGTCTTAGGACGACCTCAAGGAAATAAATAAAACGACACAACATAAAATATTTACAGGGCAAGTTCATCTAAACATAAATATCTAGATATTGTGATGTGATAGAAGCAGCTTTGCGGTGAGTTGTTTCTTATTTACTTTTAGTTAAGCACCTTTGTATTCTAAAGGTTCATACAGAATGGATAATTTTACCCACAATCTGCAACGAATGAGCGGCTTTAAGCTGGGTACACACTGCAATAATTCGTTGGAAACGATCGTTCTGCCCCCGCACACATTCCCAATAAAAGGCCAATCCCCAATGGTACCAACAGGATTGGCTTGTTAATTAGAATGTGTGTATCCAGCTTTAAGTAGAAACCTTAATTCTTTTGACTATTTTTCTAACCATTAACCAGGCCTGTTAGCCAAATGTCTTAAGCCTCGTACACTCTTAGATAAATCCCATATGGAGTGATTACCGTATATACTCGAGTATAAACCAAGTTTTTCAGGCTGTGCCAATTAGTGACGTCAGCCGGCGCGCCAGTACTGTGAATGAGCGCGCGGATGCCGGAATGGAGAGGACGCCGGAATGCTTACCTGATCGCGGCTGCCGGAATGCTGATCTTCAATGCTGGCCCCAAGTTACTGGATGGAGGAGAGCCCACAGGTACAAACTGAACTGGGTGGGAGGGTGGCATTCAAGATGTTTGGAAACTACAACACCCAGCATGCTTTATTAGCTGGGAGTTGTAGTTTCCAAACATCTTGAATGCCAAGTTTCTACCCTCGGTTTATACTCGAGTCAACAACTTTTATTAGATTTTTTTAGGTGAAATTGGGTACCTCGGTTTATACTCGGGTCGGTATTAAGGTGCCCATACACTGGAACTTTTCTCCCGATATTTGCATGACGTCCCAAGAGTCACCTTTCCCAACTTATGGTCACAAAATGATTGGGCCAGGCAGGAAAGTCACAGGGACATCGGAAGGTAAGACAAGTCTATGGACGAACATCTTATCTATCTAATGTCTGCCTAGTATATGGGCAACATTAGACGATGACTCAAGCAAGATTTAGATACCACCACGGGGAGTTTCTGCTTTAAAGCATCTACAGTTACACCTGGGAATTTCCACCATACCTGATCTTCCTCTCCGCCTCCTTCCTCATCGTATTTAAGGATGTTGTACGGTGGGGAAATTCCCAGTGTAACTGTAGATGCTTTCAAGCATAAACTCTCCGTGGAGGTATCTAAATCCCCTTTACAACGGGCCCTGTAAATAAATTAATAGTTGTCTCTTGACCTTTTATTAAAGACGATAAACTTTGAGGCACAAATCGGTTTTATATATGAGGATGGTTGGGACGTGTTTTCACTAGAATAGAAGGAAGATCATTGTTTCTTTAAATGGTTAACCTCTGTGGTATTGATGTATTTTAATCTGACAGGGACGAGACCTGATGCCCACTACAACAACTAGAGACTTGTGAGACCACGTTGTTGCAATAAGGGTTCGGAGTCACTGGGATGAAAGAGACCAGTAGGAGCAGAACCCCTATCCAATCATACCAGTTATCCTACCCTGGGGATATTGGAGACTTTATCAGTGAGGTATGTCCTAACCCATATGGCGTAATTTCAGAAATTTCATGGTGTTACCAGCCAGTATTATATTAGAAGAGAAATGACCGTAAAGCAAATCAGAAAAGGATTATTGAAAAAATATCAAAGGCCATTTTAAAGAAATTTCCTAAGATATACTTGTAAACTGTTAAGCCCTACAGTAAATATCTACTCTTCTTCTCCTTCTCCCTTCACTGGCTGGGCATGCTCCGTAGATTCAGCACCGGGATAAAGAGGGTGATCTGTGTCTATGAGTAAGGGCAATCAGTCTGCAATGTGTGAACTTTTTTTCATGTTTTGTATTGTTTGATGGCCATAAAATAAATAAAGAAGAAACCCCCCCCAACCCTTAGTTACCAGTTTAATGGTCAACTATACTGTAAAAAGGTTTTCCTTTGTCCAGGTTAAATGTCCTGGATCTTCCTGTATTAAAAAAGATACTGGCATAAGCAGTTTTTCTTCGTGCTTACGCTCCTCATAGAAATGAGTTCGAAATTACCAATTCTATCTACCTCCCTCTAGGTTCCTAAAAAGAGTGAATATGCAATTAGTTTTTAACTTTAATATAACAAAACACGAACGACCACAAATGCTAAGCTTCCAGTTTCCTATAAATAAAGCTTCCTGTTTCCTGTACGTAAACTTTCTGTTTCCTGTACAATAAAGCTTTGCTGTTTCCTAGTACAATTAAAAGCTTTCTGTTTCTGAACTATGCTTCTGTTTTCCTGTACATAAAGCTTTGTTTTCTTGTACGTAAGCTCTGGTTTCGTTACATAAGCTTTTGTGTTTCCTGTGCATAAAGCTTTCGGTTTTCCTGTAATGTAAAACTTTGTTTCCTTCCATAAAGCTCCTTTTTCTGTACATAAAGCTTCCTGTTTTGTGTACGTAAAGCTTCCTGTTTCCTGTCGTACAGCTTTCTGTTTCCTGTACGTAAAGCTTTCTGTTTCCCTGTACGTAACAGCTTTCTGTTTCCTTTCGTAAAGCTTCTGTTTCCTGTACGTAAAGCTTTCTGTTCTGGTACGACAGCTTCCTGTTTCACCTTTCCTGTACGTAAGCTTTCTGTTTCCTGTACGTGAAGCTTCCTGTTTCTGTACTTAAATCTTTCGTTTTCTGTACGTAAAGATTCCTGTTTCCTTGTACGTAAAGCTTCCTGTTTCCTGTACGTAAAGCTTCCTGTTTTCCTGTACGTAATCTTTCTGTTTTCTGTAAGTAAAGCTTCCTGGTTTTCCTGTATCGTAAAGCTTCCTGTTCCTGTACTAGAGCTTCCTCCTGTTTCCTGTACGTAAACTTCCTTTTCCTGTACTAAAGCTTCAATGTTTTTTTCTGACGAAATCTTTTCCATGGCAGTAATACTTTTATAGACTGTACTTTTTAGGTGTCTACATTGGGACCTTTCGTTTTACAAGTAATTCATTTCCTCCTTAATGCAATAATCTGCTTGGCATCTCAGTCTTGTTCCAGTAGATAATATTATTCCGTATTCTTTCCTCTGTAACCTTCACATTTAAATGAAACGTTTCTTATGAGTATTTTTTTTTTTTCTCCCCTTCGCCTTTATTTAAGAGCAAACCTGTCCTTATAATGGCACTAATATTTTCTTTCCTTGGAAGAGCTTTGTAGCGGAGAAGAATCAGCCTAAGTATTAATTGAAAAAAAGAAACACAATTTAGTCCGTTGGATTTCACACTGTCGTTTTATTTTTCTTCTATAAATTAAGAAAGGGTTTTCACTGTGCTTTCTTTCAGTAACCAATCGATGATACCTTTTTTTTATGGTCTACTGCATTTAGGAAACATTTTCATAACATCTGAACGTTTGCTGCATGATGTAAGGGGGCCCAGGGGCTGAGAGCGCCCGTCGAACACACAAATTGTGGTACCTGGCCTGCCCTAGGGCAGGGATGTGACAGGCTGCCATGAACACGTGCAGGGGGTCCTCGGGCTGCCGCTTTCTCGCTACAGTGGAAGGTTAAATTGTTGGCAAAACAAACCGTTTATTTTTTTTTTAAAAAGTACTTTCCTATTTTGTTTTTTTGTTCTTCAATAAACCACAAAATCCTAGTGTTTATGTTACCAGTTATTTTCTAGTTAATGGATCACGTTATAACAGGATGTTCTATTATGGCAACTTCTTAAGGGCATGTTATCATTTCCACCACCTTTCAATCACCCAATAAAATTAGCCAGGATAAAGACCCTTAAAACGCTAGGGTCCTCACTGTGGGCTTGCCTTAAGGATGCTGACAATTAGTCAGCAAAGTTTCTGGTCACCCTCAGACTTGTGTCTGGGCCTGGCCATTCAGGACATGTGCTCTAACAAAAACATGTGTTCCCCAGGACCGGTTCCAGACACAAGCCAGAACAACCTGTCCGATTGATTGCCAGTGTTCTAGAGGTGAGCCCAGTTCATGTCCTACTCCCTGGGTAGACTTTTGGAAGTGGTTGGGAGAACAGTAATAATTACGATTACCTCATTTTTGTTTATTTTGAAGAAATAAACCGGTACCAAAGTGGTTGGGTGAAATCCGTTTTCGGTTGGATTCTTTCCCTGTTTTGTTCTGATTGTTTGTATTTTGTTAGGGTGTTCGATGTCGGACACTGACCCCCCAGCTCCCCCTTTGATTCCCTACTATTTTTGACTCCGAGGGGAGCGTTCTAAAATCTACGGCTGGATCGTTAGTTCTCTCACTCCCCGCCTCCACTCCGAAGACCAGGACTTGATTATTGGAATGACTGGGGACCCCCCGATTTAAAACTAGCTGATATGTATGGAGGAGACGACCAAGGACTGACCAATGGATGCATCCTTTTTTCAGTCTATCTCATCAGATTCACATACACACAGCACTCGTTTCTTTTATATTATTAAAAACTCCCTGCTCCTACTTCCTTCCTGTCCATCATTTTTTAGCCTTCAATGAAGAATCCCTTGGTCTCCTGCTCCTAACGTTCCTTCCTGACTCATCATTCTTAGCCACAAGTCATATTCCCCTGGTGTTCCTGCTCCTACTTTCCTTCCTGACTTCATCATTTTTAGCCACAAGTTCAAGAATCCCTTGGTCTCCTGCTCCTACTTCCTTCCTGCTTCATCATTTTTTTAGCCACAAGTCCCGAATCCATTGGTCTCCTGCTCCTAACTTTCTTCCGTCCTGACTTCATCATTTTTATCACAGTCCAGAATCCCCTTGGTCCTCCCCTCTCCTACGACTTCCTCAAAGGAATCCTGTCTTCATCATTTTGTAGCCCAAGTCGAAGAACCCCCCTCCTTGGTTCCGCTCTACTTCCTTCCTGTACTTCATCATTTTTTAGCCCACAAGTCCCAGAATCCCTGGTTTCCTCTCCTACCTCTTCTTTCTATCAGGTGAAATCTACAGCAGTATCCTTTCCGATTATTGGTTACATTTACTCTGTACAGGTGACTTTTTAAAAGGTAAAGACATTGCAGGGAATTGTTTCTAACGCAGAACCACAGTGGTTTTTGCACTTAAAAAAGCTATGAGATATGAAACGTGCTGAACTCAAATGAGAGGGCTGTATTGATTTGGTTTTTTAGGTTGTTTCTTTTTACAGAAATACTATATAAAGCTTTAACTTTCCCCAGATCAGAAAGACCCTGGTATCCCTCCCCTTTTGTTTTAGTCTGGGCATGCTCAGTCTGCCCAGGAGAGAGGCAGCTCTGGGCTGTTCAGTGAATGATGTTTATACGTCTTATAATGCTGTATTTTGTGATGAAATGCATAGAAAAGATACATCAGATTAATCAGCCGTTCTGGGTTATACATAAGGTGTCATCTTGTGATGTCAGTCCTTCATTCCTTTAAGACATAATATTATTTAAAACAGCGAAAAGAACACGATATGTGAGTAACGATATTTTCGTTATGGGTCTTGATCCGTGAAGAAAGGCCAAATTCTGTAAGATAAAATAAAATACTGGAACGATGTTCACCTGGTTCAGACCTAAAACTGATAAACAATGAACTGGACCATATATGCTAATTAACGACCCAAGGAGAGAGAGAATTCATTGTAATTGGGGAGTTTGGGCAGTTCTAGCATCTGCCTCCTGTAACCGCCCTCTCACATCCTTAGAAATATAATATGAATATACGTGAATATTGACATCGTTTTACTAGGGACAGGAGTTTCTGGATGATCTGGGGAATGTCGCTTTATCATCTGAACTTGGAAATAAGAACTTTTTAAAACACTATTTTCACAAATGGGACAAAATGAACAAAAGGAAAAATGGAAAACGTTTTATAAAAGGCCTTTCCGCGTACAGTGTGTTGAGGTTGAGTAATCTTCGGGAGAGGTGAAAGGAGAAGAGACAAGCGCCACCTGGATGAACTTATACTGAGCAGTTCCTTGCTGCAAGATGTTGATTCGTTCTCTGACGGTAAAAAGGCGGTCCCCTTGATAATGACATAATGGAATTTTCCAATCACTTTATCTATGCTTGGGGGAGGGGCTAATCAACTCTTTTTAAAGGGTAACTAATGGGCATCTTGGGAATCAAGGTTTAATTACAGAGGTTGATCTGGACTTAAAGGGGAACAAAACCCCAATTTAACCCCCTCACCTAAGCTGTACCAGGGGGATGATCTTAAATGCTAGGTCCTCACGGTATCTTAAACGCTATATTACCAGCTGTATCCTGAGGGTACACAGTTTGAATAAATCATATTCACCTTATAGCCTCTTATTAACGCTACCTACCAGTTGATCCAGAAAACAGCTGAAAATGGGTTTGAATCCTTATCAATGCTCCCTGAGCTTTCCTGTGGATTCAATGGAATGCTTCGCAATGGGAGGACGCAAGACTAGCACATCTTGTCAGTAATCCTCCCATTTGTCCCAGCTTGGGGAGAGGACAGGACCAAACCAAGCTACTAAGGCACTGGGTAAGGATTTAGCATTTAGGTTCTACTAACTCTGGTACAAACTTTCGTTTGGAAGGTTATAAATTGGGTTCTGTTCTCCTTTAAGGATAATGCCAGCATCCTATTACTATATAAATACCTTCTGTGAGGTCCTGATTCTGATCAGTATCTAAATTCTAGACTTGGATAAGGAATGGTATATCATTGAGAGAAAAAAGAAACTCAGAGGATTTTGGAAATAGAACTGAGCATATAAGAAGATAATGTTGTCTGTGTCACTTTAAACCTGTTGAGTCTATTGGGGTGACAGGATGAATTAGAATACATAGAACTTACCCTCATCCATGTTACATTCACTGGGAAGGGAAGAGTTGTGACCTTTAATATGAGACCATTTCTACACAATATCAGACTGATCATATTTAGCTAAACCCAGAAATGTTATCACCACCCTCTACAGTCCTCCTAACTTGCCATATGCAAAGTCTACATCTAACTCTCGATCAGATCCATCCCTACCCACCACCCTGTTTGTAAAAACTGTCCCATTACCTAATACAATGTCCCATTACCCAATACAATGTCCCATTACCCAATACCATGTCTCATTACCTAATACCATGACCCATTACCTAATACCATGTCTCATTACCCAATACAATGTCCCATTACCTAATGACCATGTCCCATTCCTTAATACCACCTGGTCTCATTACCTAATACCATGACCCATTACCTAATACATGACCGCATTACCTAATACCATGTCTCATTACGCCAATACAATTGCCATTACCTAATACTGTCTCAGTACCTAATCCATGACCATTACCTAATACCATGTCCCATTACCCAATACCATGTCCCATTACCCAATACCATGTCCCATTACCTAATACCATGTCCCATTCCTAATTACCATGTCCTCATTACCTAATACCTGACCCATTTACCTAATAAAAAAAAAAAAACCATTCTCATTTACTCCATACAATGTCCCATTACCTAATACATACCATGTTCCCCATTACCTAATACCCGATGTCCATTCCTAATACCATATTCCCTTACCCAATACCTGTCCATTACCTTAATACCATGACCCCTTACCCCATCATCCATGTCCCATTACCTATACAAATGTCCCATTACCTATACCATGTTCATTACCTACTACCATGTCTCATTAACCCAATACAATGTCCCATTACCTATACCATGTCCCTTTCCTAATCATGTCCCATTACCTAAACCATGTCCCCATACCCCATACAATGTCCCATTACCCAATAACACTGTCCATTACCCCTACCATGTCCCATTACTATACCATGGTCCCTTACCCACACAATGGTCCCGTTACCCAATACAATGTCCCATTACCTAATAACCATTTCCCCTTACCTAATTCATGCCCCATTACCTAATAGTCATGCCCCATTACCTTACCTAATATCATGTCCCCATTACCTAATGCAATGTCCCATTACCCAATACCCATTTCCCATTACCCCACCTCTACCATGTCCCCAATTTCCCAACAGAGGGAGGGAACATACTGTAACGTATACTGAACAGAGACGTCTCCTTCCGTTATATCCGAGGGAAATACGTAAGTTTATAACGAACCGAGCATCTCTACATCCGTTTATAATCACAGAAGGGAAAAACTACTTAACTTTATAACTGACCAGAGGACATCTCCTTCCGTTATAATCAAAGAGGGAAATACGGAACTTTATAAATGAAACAGAGACGTCTCCTTCCCGTTTATCACAGAGGGAATACTGTAACTTTATAACTGACAACAGAGACTCTCCTTCCGTTTATAATCAACAGAGGGAAATTACTGGAAATTTATAACTGAACAGAACCCACGTCTCTTCGTTAAATCACAGAGGGGAAATACTGTAACTTGATAACTGAACAGAGAGTACTCCTCCGTTTATAATCACGAGGGAAATACTGTAAACTTATACGAACAGAGACGTCTCCTCCGTTATAATCACAGAGGAAATACTGTAACTTTATAATGAACAGAGACGTCTCCTTCGTTTAATAATCACAGAGGGAAATTACTGTAAAGCCCTTAAACTGAACAGGAAGTCTCCTTCCGTTTATATAAACCACAGAGGGAAATACTGTAACTTTCTAACTGAACAGAGACGTTCTCCTTCCGTTTTATAACTCACAGAGGGAAATACTGTAACTTTATAACTGAACGAGAGTCCTCTTCCGTTAATCACAGAGGGAAATACGTAACCTTGATTAACTGAACAGAGACGTTCCTTCGGTTTATAATCACAGAGGGAAATACTGTAACTTTATATTCTGAACAAGACGTCTCCTTCCGTTTTTATAATCAAGAGGGGAAATACTGTAACCTTCTAACTGAACGCGAAGTCTCATTCCGTTATAATCACAGAGAGGAAAAACTGTAATTATAATGAACAGACTGTCCTCCTTCCGTTATAATCACAGGAAATATGTAACTTTATAAACTGAACAGAGAGGTCCTTAGTTTATAATCACAGAGGGAAAATTGTAACTTATACCGAACAGAGAAGTCTCCTTCCGTTTATAATCACAGAGGGAAATACTGTAATATACCGAACAGAGACGTCTCTTCCGTTTATAATCACAGAGGGAAAAATACTGTAATCTTTAACTGAACAGAGACGTCTCCTTCCGTTTATAATCACAGAGGGAAAATACTGTAAACTTTATAACTGAACAGAGACATCTCCTTCCGTTTATAATCACAGAGGGAAATACCGTAACTTTATAATGAACAGAGACATCTCCTTCCGTTTATAATCACAGAGGGAAATACTGTAACCTTATAAATGAACAGAGACGTCTCCTCCGTTTATAATCACAGGAAAATACTGTACTTTATAACGAACAGAGACGTCTCCTTCCGTTTATAATCACAGAGGGAAATACTGTAACTTAATAAATGAACAGCCACGTCTCCTTCGTTATAATTCCACAGAGGGAAATACTGTAACTTTATAAACTGAACAGAGGACAATCTCCTCCGTTATAATCACAGAGGGGGAAATACTGTAAACTTTATAACTGAACAGACACGTTCATCCTTCCGTTTATAATCATCAGAGGGAGAAATACGTTGAAACTTTAAAGCTGAACAGAAAGTTTTCTCCTTCATTTCGTTTATATCACAGAGGCGGAAATATGTAACTTTATTAAACTGAAGAGACGTCTCTTCCGTTTTATAATCACAGAGGAGAAATACTGTTAACTTTATAACTGAATAGAGGACCATTCTCCTTCGTTATAATCCACAGAGGGAAATAACTGAACTTTATACTAACAGCACACGTCTCCTTCGGTTCTATAATCACATAGGGAAATACTGTAACTTTATAATGAAACGAGACGTTCTCTCCTCTCGTTATAATCACAAGGGAAATACTTGTAACTTTATAACTGAACAGAGGACATCTCCTTCCGGTTGCTAATACAGACGGAAAAATACTGTAAACTTATAACTGACAAGGACATACTCCTTCCGTTTTTTACTAATCACAGACGGAAATCTGATACTCTTATAAAGCTGAACAGAGACATCATCCTTCCGTTTATCATTCAAAGAGGAAATACTGTAACTTTATAACATGAACAGAGACAAGTCCTTCCGTTTATAATCACAGACGGGAAATACTGTACACTGGGATGTGTTAACGAGGACACAAAACGGACCAAACACATTTGGTAATTTATGCTTGCCAGGCCATTTTCTATGAAATGACATGTATAAATAGTATTGATGAAATGTAAAAATGCTTGTATGAAGTTTAGGACCAATACCTCTTCATGGATTGTAGAAGACTGTATTTTGGGAAGAGACGACATTTTAATCTGTTGCATGAAGGACGACCCCAGCATGTTGTAGGAATGGATATCTAGAAAGTGCCACCAAGCTAAAGTTTTTAAAAAAAACTCTTAACGATACAAAGTAATATATTGAAATAGTTTTGCTTGAGGTGTTGATCAGGGAGGTGGGTTAATAATGCATTCTTGGTCCTCGTTCTTTTGCAAGCCATTGGTTCTACTGTTGGTCATTGTGGGATGAAACGAACGTGAAAAGGAAAAGACCACACGAACACAGCTTCTGATCGACCCCGAAGGATGACCCGTGCGTGTGCTAATACCTGATCTTCCTCTCCGCCTCCTTCCTCATCGTATTTAAGGATGTTATCACGCACGTCATCCTCGGGGTCGATCAGAAGCTGTTTCGTGTGTCTTTCCTTTTCACGTCGTTTCATCCACATGACAAACAGTAGAACCATGGCTGCAAAAGAACGAGGACCAAGATGAATTATTAACCCACCTGCCCTGATCAACACCTCAAGCAAAACTATTTCAATATATTATCTTTGTATCGTTAAGAGTTTTTAAAACTTTAGCTTGGTGGCACTTTCTAGATCCATACAACATGCTGGGGTCGTCCTTCATGCAACAGATTAAAATGTCTCTCTCCCAAAATATCAGTCCTACAATCCATGAAGAAGGATTGGTCCTAAACTTCATACAAGACATTTTACATTATCATACGATATTAGTACAGTCATGTCATAGAAATGCCTGTCAAGGCAATAAATTACAATGTTATTGGCCATTTGTGTCCTCGTATAACACATCCAGTTACAGTATTTCCCTCTGTGATTATAAACGGAAGGAGATGTCTCTATTCAGTTATAAAGTTACAGTATTTCCCTCTGTGATTATAAACGGAAGGACAGTATTTCCTGTGATTTAACGGAAGGAGACGTCTCTGTTCAGTTATAAAGTTACAGTATTTCCTCTGTTGATTATAAACGGAAGGAGACGTCTCTGTTCAGTTATAAAGTTACAGTATTTCCCTCTGTGTTATTTATAAACGGAAGGAGACGTCTCTGTTCAGATATAAAGTTACAGTATATTCCCTTGTGATAAAACGGAAGGAGAGTCTCTGTTCAGTTATAAAGTTACAGTATTTCCCTCTGTGATTATAAAACGGAAGGAGACGTCTCTGTTCAGTTATAAGTTACAGTATTTCCCTTGTGATATAAACGGAAGGAGACGTCTCTGTTCAGTTATAAAGTTACAGTATTTCCCTCTGTGATTTAAACGGAAGGAGACGTCTCTGTTCAGTTATAAAGTTACAGTATTTCCCTCTGTGATATAAACGAAGGAGACGTCTCTTCAGTTATAAAAGTACAGTATTTCCCTCTGTGATTATAAACGGAGGAGACGTCTCTGTTCAGTTATAAAGTTACAGTATTTTCCCTCTGGATATAAACGAAGAGAGTATCTGTTCAGGTTATAAAGTTACAGTATTTCCCTCTTTGATTATAAAACGGAAGGAGACGTGTCTGTTCAGTTATAAAGTTACAGTATTTCCTCTTGTGATTATAAACGAAGGAGACGTCTCTGTTCAGTTATATAAAGTTACAGTATTTCCCTCTGTGATTATAAACGGAAGGAGACGTGTCTGTTCAGTTATAAAGTTACAGTATTTCCCTCTGTGATTATAAACGGAAGGAGACGTCTCTGTTCAGTTATAAAGTTACAGTATTTCCCTCTGTGATTATAAACGGAAGGAGATGTCTCTGTTCAGTTATAAAGTTACAGTATTTCCCTCTGTGATTATAAACGGAAGGAGACGTCTCTGTTCAGTTATAACGTTACAGTATTTCCCTCTGTGGGGGATAGAGGATATTTGTATCTCCAACCATTTTAACGTATTTTGGGGGTGACTTTGTAAACAAATCGCATGGCTGGAACTAGTTTATTCAGATTTACAGTTTTATTATATTTTTCGCAACAAAAGCAAAATGAAAAAAGCCCAAAGCAGTGAGATAATTAGAGTTTGGGATTTGAAAGGAACGCCGCGTGAGCTAATGATAAAAGCCGCCCTTGATTAGCCTTCAAACAGAATTAACTCCATGCAATGCATTCCGTCTCCCTCTAAACAAATATGAAAGTCAAATGGATTCAGATATTAACATGGAATCTGATTACCATGGGATTATTTTTAGATACATTTGCCTAATGATTTCCCTTGATTACGATTCACCTTGCTAGGGAAAGTGAAGGATTTGGGGTTCGATTTATCCCACCCTGAGATTGTCCCTTCCACCAAGGACAGAGTAGCGGGTGACTGTCTCCCATCTAACGTGTTTACGGCATTTCTGGGTTGGGGGTGATAACCTACTGTATATATAATTTCCATTGGAGGGGTGACCATGACTTTAATGGAATATAAGATAAGTCCCATGGTAGCAGAGTAATCACAGGACTCACATAGAAGGATAATGGTGCAGATGCTGCTGGACCCCAGTGTGTCTGAACCACATAATGATTATAAAATGTCACCAGTGAATTCTGGGTAATTGGACTCTTCCCGTCTCTGTAATAAAAGGTGGGAAGAGGAGCTTGATTGGTCACCATGACATTCAGCAGAAAGGCTTTGTTCATCTCATAATCAACAGGCTAATGAGAGGACAGAGATACAGTTACAGCAGGTTTGAGATGCAGTCACAGTACATAGGAGGTAATGATGACAGGTTCCACATTCTGTAGAATAATCTACATTTGTAGTAAATGGAAATCTAATCCACCATACAATAGTTCCTTAGTATGGATCTTACTGCAATACAATATTATTACTACAAGGGATTCCATGCTTTATTACTGGTCCTAGTTCTGTGTTGGATACATTCTGTACCTACATCCAAAGGCTGCAATGACTGATCAATCTCAATCATAGGAGCTCTTTGGGAAGAGGAAAGGAAAGTTAAGTAGAGGGAATAGTCAGGCACACAAGGACCGATGTGACACAATATCACAAGGAGCATCTCATGGGACTGTCATAAAGACCCTCTAGAGTACTGTACACATCGTCCCTGTACCAAGTCAATGATGGTCATTTACATTTGGATTTTCCTTCCATTTAGAGTTTACTAGATAGTTGAGTCTCCGCTACATACACACGGCTTCAGCTGAATTAAACTAAACCCTGTAACTTACAGTAACTCAAATTCAATATGAGGAACCATTGGTTATGTCTAAACAGTACAGGAAAGAGTAACTATGTCAATATACGTCTCAATGCCAGTCTGCAGCAGTGAATTTTAATAAGCCTGTCATATTCAGTAGTACAGATGGCTACAGATGTTTTATCGTTAGGGAAATAAATTTGTAATAAAGATAACTTTATAATATAATTGTAATTCCTACAGTCATTGTGAAGATAGATCTACACTGGATATGAATGAGTATATGCAATAGCAGGTCAGTTTGAAGAAGGAAACCATGATATATTTCATTTCGGGTTAGAACGTTGGCTGAGCAGATGACTTGGATGTCATTGTAGTTATTGTATTAGCTCTACAGAGCTGAATATTGGTGAGATGATAAAATGATGGATTTATAGGGGATAGATAGGACACTGTACTTGCCTTCATCACGGTTACGACACCCTCGTTGGTTATGGGGTCTGTCTTGATGGTGAAGTGACTGGCTGGATCCCCACTGATAATCTTATAAACTGCGTTCCAGTTTGGTGTATAAGGTTGGTCCCTGTCTACAACCGTTAGATTGGCAACCACCAGGTCAATTCGGTTCTCCGGAACTTCTCCTTGGAACTGTCAGAGGATAAAATAATCTCGTTAACTGAACGTACAGCCGTGATTTGGAGAGAAATAACATTATTCAGTCTGATTGAAGAATTTAATAATAGTCACAGTTTTATATAATGACTTTTAATCACCAACAGCCATGCAAAAGCAGTCAGTGACGCTCGGTCCTATTATAGAACCCGACGGGATAACGTTACTGACGGGATATTTATCTTTATTATCATTTCTATTCAGGTTGTAACAAGTTTAATAAAATATCTGTTCCTACAGTTCAATGTTTATCTGAAAAGCACAAGGAAGTTAAATAAAATATACCAGTCACTGTGAGTGTCATTTACCAGTCAATGTGGGTGTTATTTACCAGTCACTTTAGGTGTCCTATATCAGTCATTGTGGGTGTCCTATATCAGTCACTGTGGGTGTCCTATACCAGTCACTTTGGGGTGTCCTTTACCAGTCACTGTGGGTGTCCTATACCAGTCACTGTGGGTGTCCTATACCAGTCACTGGGGTGTCCTATACCAGTCACTGTGGACCTGGAGCAGTTTGGATATAAAACGACAGAGATTAATGTGGATAATGTACAGTATTACAGTAGAAAGAACATCATTACCGGACACTGACCATTTTAGCTGTGAATTCTGGGGGATTGTCGTTCACATCTGAGACGGTAATGATGGCCGTGGCTGTGGTAGACAATCCATAGTTCAGATTTCCTTCCATGTCTGTGGCCTGGATGATGACAGTGTACTGCTGGACTTCTGGTAAGACAGAGTCAGATCAGAACCACAAGGCCCTATTGTCAGCCATTCTGTAGCTGGAACCACTGCCATTAGCCATGGAATGTTTCTGCTACCAATGGCTCCTGTACTCCCTGTAGTGAATACTTGACCAGCTTTACCCCTGGCGTCCAATCAGATATTTGCTTATATTCTCTTAAATGCATTGGGCTAAACAAAGCTAGCTTCTGATTGGCTGCTCTGGGTAAGTCAGGGTAACATTACTTTTATATCACTAGGTAACTGTGCTTGTAGCTCATAACGAAACCTGGAAATGAATGCAGACAGAACACACTATATAATTACTCAGAGTCCCCCATGATTGGGAGAATGAATTCGGGGCTGGGATTAGACATAATCTGGCACATTGTGGGACTGCCGAGAGGCGTTTACTATAAATTAATCCTTGCACAATATTTATGGATCATACAGACACGGGTATGAACCGTGATGGTAATTATAACAGGGAATTATCTGTACAGTGTGGAGAAGTAGAGCTGTGATACTTTATTGGTTAACTAGATAGAAAAACAAATTAAGCAAGCTTTGGGAGTCCTAAGCCCCTTCATCAGGCTGGATCAGGGTACTATCCAGCCTGATGAAGGGGATTAGGAATCCCGAAAGCTTGATTAATTTTTTTATCTAGTTAGCCAATTAAAGGATCACAGCTCTATGTCTTTCCTTACCATGGCTAACACGGTACAAACTTCAACTATTGCTCTGTACAGTGTGGAATAGGAATTCTCTCCATCCGTGTGGTCTATCTATACATATAACATTGCTTGGTACAATTCCCATGCACATGTGTGTCCGTGTATAATCTAATAAAGCAATATGGCCGACCCTGTCTATACTGCACGGGACTAGAGGATATGAAATTGGACTTTCCAGTTATTTTCCATCTGCACTTTATAAAATCCTGGAAATGATCATTAGAAGGCCGAGATCTTGATTTATCGTAACGTTTACCACTAGCCAAGCTGCAGGGCCCCGGGCCCCCCTGTAAGTTTCATGGCCGGGCCCAACACACCCCACTTCTCCACAGAGATTGCACGTATGTAGTTGCGTGTGACTCCAATAATGAAGACGTCTCTTCCTTTCCTGTCTGACACCCATATCACAATTTGATGAATGAATGAATCACGGATGATAATGGCTGATAATGATCGTCATTAGCAGGACCTATACCAGTCACTGGGGTGTCCTATACCAGTCACTGTGGGACCTGGAGCAGTTTGGATATAAAACGACAGAGATTAATGTGGATAATGTAACATATTACAGTAGAAAGAACATCATTACCGGACACTGACCATTTTAGCTGTGAATTCTGGGGGATTGTCGTTCAATACTGAGACGGTAATGATGGCCGTGGCTGTGGTAGACAATCCATAGTTCAGATTTCCTTCCATGTCGTGCCTGGATGATGACAGTGTACTGCTGGACTTCTGGTAAGACAGAGTCAGATCAGAACCACAAGGCCCTATTGTCAGCCATTCTGTAGCTGGAAACACTGCCATTAGCCATGGAATGTTTCTGCTACCATATGGCTCCTGTACTCCCTGTAGTGAATACTTGACCAGCTTTACCCCTGGCGTCCATCAGATATTTGCTTATATTCTCTTAAATGCATTGGGCTAAACAAAGCTAGCTTCTGATTGGCTGCTCTGGGTAAGTCAGGGTAACATTACTTTTATATCACTAGGTAACTGGGCTTGTAGCTCATAACGAAACCTGGAAATGAATGCAGACAGAACACACTATATAATTACTCAGAGTCCCCCATGATTGGGAGAATGAATTCGGGGCTGGGGATTAGACAATAATCTGGCACATTGTGGGACTGCCGAGAGGCGTTTACTATAAATTAATCCTTGCACAATATTTATGGATCATACAGACACGGGTATGAACCGTGATGGTAATTATAACAGGGAATTATCTGTACAGTGTGGAGAAGTAGAGCTGTGATACTTTATTGGTTAACTAGATAGAAAAACAAATTAAGCAAGCTTTGGGAGTCCTAAGCCCCTTCATCAGGCTGGATCAGGGTACTATCCAGCCTGATGAAGGGGATTAGGAATCCCGAAAGCTTGATTAATTTTTTTATCTAGTTAGCCAATAAAGGATCACAGCTCTATGTCTCTTCTCTTACCATGGCTAACACGGTACAAACTTCAACTATTGCTCTGTACAGTGTGGAATAGGAATTCTCTCCATCCGTGTGGTCTATCTATACATATAACATTGCTGGTACAATTCCCATGCACATGTGTGTCCGTGTATAATCTAATAAAGCAATATGGCCGACCCTGTCTATACTGCACGGGACTAGAGGATATGAAATTGGACTTTCCAGTTATTTTCCATCTGCACTTATAAAATCCTGGAAATGATCATTAGAAGGCCGAGATCTTGATTTATCGTAACGTTTACCACTAGCCAAGCTGCAGGGCCCCGGGCCCCCCTGTAAGTTTCATGGCCGGGCCCAACACACCCCACTTCTCCACAGAGATTGCACGTATGTAGTTGCGTGTGACTCCAATAATGAAGACGTCTCTTCCTTTCCTGTCTGACACCCATATCACAATTTGATGAATGAATGAATCACGGATGATAATGGCTGATAATGATCGTCATTAGCAGGAATGGCCGTGGCTGTGGTAGACAATCCATAGTTCAGATTTCCTTCCATGTCTGTGGCCTGGATGATGACAGTGTACTGCTGGACTTTCTGGTAAGACAGAGTCAGATCAGAACCACAAGGCCCTATTGTCAGCCATTCTGTAGCTGGAAAACACTGCCATTAGCCATGGAATGTTTCTGTCACCATTGGCTCCCTGTACTCCCTGTAGTGAATACTTGACCAGCTTTACCCCTGGCGTCCAATCAGATATTTGCTTATATTCTCTTAAATGCATTGGGCTAAACAAAGCTAGCTTCGTAACATTACTTTTATATCACTAGGTAACTGTGCTTGTAGCTCATAACGAAACCTGGAAATGAATGCAGACAGAACACACTATATAATTACTCAGAGTCCCCCATGATTGGGAGAATGAATCTCCGGGGCTGGGAATTAGACACTAATCTGGCACATTGTGGGACTGCCGAGAGGCGTTTACTATAAATTAATCCTTGCACAATATTTATGGATCATACAGACACGGGTATGAACCGTGATGGTAATTATAACAGGGAATTATCTGTACAGTGTGGAGAAGTAGAGCTGTGATACCTTTTATTGGTTAACTAGATAGAAAAACAAATTAAGCAAGCTTTCGGGAGTCCTAAGCCCCCTTCATCAGGCTGGATCAGGGTACTATCCAGCCTGATGAAGGGGATTAGGAATCCCGAAAGCTTGATTAATTTTTTTATCTAGTTAGCCAATAAAAGGTATCACAGCTCTATGTCTCTTCTCTTACTCATGGCTAACACGGTACAAACTTCAACTATTGCTCTGTACAGTGTGGAATAGGAATCTTCTCTCCATCCGTGTGTCTATCTATACATATAACATTGCTGTGTGTACAATTCCCATGCACATGTGTGTCCGTGTATAATCTAATAAAGCAATATGGCCGACCCTGTCTATACTGCACGGGACTAGAGGATATGAAATTGGACTTTCCAGTTATTTTCCATCTGCACTTTATAAAATCCTGGAAATGATCATTAGAAGGCCGAGATCTTGATTTATCGTAACGTTTACCACTAGCCAAGCTGCAGGGCCCCGGGCCCCCCTGTAAGTTTCATGGCCGGGCCCAACACACCCCACTTCTCCACAGAGATTGCACGTATGTAGTTGCGTGTGACTCCAATAATGAAGACGTCTCTTCCTTTCCTGTCTGACACCCATATCACAATTTGATGAATGAATGAATCACGGAGTATAATGGCTGATAATGATCGTCATTAGCAGGAGAAGTGAGGTTCGGCATTCAATACCTGCGTGTTGATTACACTGATGTCACGTCACACCTCGGTCTCTACACGCGAGTGTCAAACTATGGACAGTTGACTCTGTTAACACTATTTCATATTAGAGGAAGTGAAGAGTGACAAGTATATCAACTCTGTCTCTCTCGCTCAGCTAATGGGAGAAAAATGCCCGACGAAGACTTTACAATGAAATAATTAACTGTAAGAGCGAACGACAGCCTGATAACGATGGGAGAACCGTTTTATTCTGTCCCACAACCAATACCATATTGCTTTCATTCTTAATGCCATTATAGGCCACACTGCACCCTTGCCTTTAACTACTTGGTCATTACTAATGCCATTATAGGCCACACTGCACCCTTACCTTTAACTATTTGCTCATTACTAATGCCATTATAGGCCACACTGCACTCTTGCCTTTAACTACTTGGTCATTACTAATGCCATTATAGGCCACACTGCACCCTTGCCTTTAACTACTTGGTCATTACTAATGCCATTATAGGCCACACTGCACCCTTGCCTTTAACTACTTGGTCATTACTAATGCCATTATAGGCCACACTGCACCCTTGCCTAACTACTTGATCATTACTAATGCCATTATAGGCCACACTGCACCCTTGCCTTTAACTACTTGATCATTACTAATGCCATTATAGGCCACACTGCACCCTTGCCTTTAACTACTTGATCATTACTAATGCCATTATAGGCCACACTGCACCCTTGCCTTTAACTACTTGATCATTACTAATAACATTATAGGCCACACTGCACCCTTGCTTTAACTACTTGATCATTTCTAATGCCATTATAGGTCACACTGCACCCTTGCCTTTAACTACTTGATCATTACTAATGCCATTATAGGCCACACTGCACCCTTGCCTTTAACTACTTGGTCATTACTAATGCCAATATAGGCCACACTGCACCCTTGCCTTTAACTACTTGATCATTACTAATGCCATTATAGGCCACACTGCACCCTTGCCTTTAACTACTTGATCATTACTAATGCCATTATAGGCCACACTGCACCCTTGCCTTTAACTACTTGGTCATTACTAATGCCAATAGGCCACACTGCACCCTTGCCTTTAACTACTTGGTCATTACTAATGCCATTATAGGCCACATCTGCACCCTTCCTTTAACTACTTGATCATTAACTAATGCCATTATAGGCCCACCGCACCTTGCCTTTAACTACTTGATCATTACTAATGCCATTATAGGCCACACTGCACCCTTGCCTTTAACTACTTGGTCATTACTAATGCCATAAGGCCACAACTGCACCCTGCCTTAATACTTGGTCATTACTAATGCATTATAGGCCACACTGCACCTTGCCTTTAACTACTTGATCATACTAATCCCATATAGGCCACACTGCACCCTTGCCTTAACTACTTGATCATACTAATGCCATTATAGGCCACACTGCACCCTTGCCTTTAACTACTTGATCATTACTAATGCCATTATAGGCCACACTGCACCTTGCCTTAACTACTTGATCATACTATAACATTATAGGCCACACTGCACCTGCCTTTAACTACTTGATCATTACTAATGCCATTATAGGACACTGCACCCTTGCCTTTAACTACTTGATCATACTAATGCCATTATAGGCCACACTGCACCCTTGCCTTTAACTACTGGTCATTACTAATGCCAATATAGGCCACACTGCACCCTTGCCTTTAACTACTGATCATTACTAATGCCATTATAGGCCACCACTGCACCCTTGCCTTTAACTATTGATCATTACTAATTCCATTAGGCCACACTGCACCCTTGCCTTAACTACTTGGTCATTACTAATGCCATTATAGGCACACTGCACCCTTGCCTTTAACTACTTGTCATTACTAATGCCATTATAGGCCACATGCACCCTGACCTTTAACTACTTGATCATTACTAATGCCATTATAGGCCACACCGCACCCTTGTCTTTAACTACTTGATCATTACTAATGCCATTATAGGCCACACTGCACCCTTGCCTTTAACTACTTGCTCATTACTAATGCCATTATAGGCCACATGCACCCTTGCCTTTAACTAACTTGGTCATTACTAATGCATTATAGGCCACATTGCACCCTTGCCTTTAACTACTTGATCATTACTAATGCCATTATAGGCCACACTGCACCCTTGCCTTTAACTACTTGGTCATTACTAATGCCATTATAGGCCACATTGCACCCTTACCTTTAACTACTTGATCATTACTAATGCCATTATAGGCCACACTGCACCCTTGCCTTTAACTACTTGATCATTACTAATGCCATTATAGGCCACACTGCACCCTTACCTTTAAAACTTGATCATTACTAATGCCATTATAGGCCACACGCACCCTTGCTTTAACTACTTGATCATTACTAATGCCATTATAGGCCACACCGACACCTTGTTTAACTACTTGCTCATACTAATGCCATTATAGGCCACACTGCACCCTTGCCTTTAACTACTTGATCATTACTAATGCCATTATAGGCCACACTGCACCCTTGCCTTTAACTACTTGATCATTTCTAATGCCATTATAGGCCACACTGCACCCTTGCCTTTAACTACTTGATCATTACTAATGCCATTATAGGCCACACTGCACCCTTACCTTTAACTACTTGATCATTTCTAATGCCATTATAGGCCACACTGCACCCTTACCTTTAACTACTTGATCATTACTAATGCCATTATAGGTCACACTGCACCCTTGCCTTTAACTACTTGATCATTACTAATGCCATTATAGGCCACACTGCACCCTTGCCTTTAACTACTTGATCATTTACTAATGCCATTATAGGCCACACTGCACCCTTGTCTATAACTACTTGATCATTACTAATGCCATTATAGGCCACACTGCACCCTTGCCTTTAACTACTTGATCATTACTAATGCCATTATAGGCACACACTGCACCCTTGCCTTTAACTACTTGATCATTACTAATGCCATTATAGGCCACACTGCACCCTTGTCTTTAACTACTTGATCATTACTAATGCCATTATAGGCCACACTGCACCCTTGTCTTTAACTACTTGATCATTACTAATGCCATTATAGGCCACACTGCACCCTGCCTTTACCTAACTTGATCTTACTAATGCCATTATAGGCCACACTGCCCTTGCTTAACTACTTGATCATTACTAATGCCATTATAGGCCACACTGCACCCTTGTCTTTAACTACTTGATCATTAGCCATTATAGGCCACACTGCACCCTTGCCTTTAACTACTTGGTCATTTCTAAAGGAGAATTAATTGCTCTTAAAGGAGAAGTAAAGTTAAAATCTAAGTAATAGGAAAAAGGACAAAAAGGGTAAAATATAGAACAGTGGGCCCTACACCCTGTGTTAATAAGGTAATAATACACAGGCCTCACAAATAAACAAAAAGAAAGGTAATTGGAAGTATGAAAAAGAGGAATATCTCTTTAATTTCTATAGATACAAATATACACACACACACACATATTAAAAACAGACAAAACACCCCAGTAGTAATAATAAAGTAGATCAATAAAGTGCTGGAGTGTTTATGTGCTGAGGGCCGCATTTTTCGCTCGCAATCGCGCACAATTTTCGCTGAAATGGAAATTTTAGGTGCGTCAATGCACAAAAATTGCACATACAATCGGGTGCGATAACGCTGGCGATTGTGTGCCCATTTCCTGTGCGTTGCACTGTGGCCTCAGCCTGAAAAGTTCATCAGTATATATATATATACATACAGGGAGATTCAATAAAAGTTCTTATCGTTTAAAATGGTGTTAATTTTACCCCAACCAATCAGATCTTATTTAACATTTGAAAGCTAACATCTGATTGGTTGGGGTAAAATTAACACCATTTTAAACGATAAAAACTTTTATTGAATCAGTAAAGTGTCTCAGAAGAGCAGTAAATTGTATTGTCCATATAAAGTGCTAACCTTACACAAATATAATATTATTATTATGGATTTATATAGCGCTAACATATTATGTAGCACTTAAAATTCCATGTATACATTCACATCAGGCCCTGCCCCAAAGAGCTTACAATCTACGTAGCGCTTTACAATTACATGTATACATTCACATCAGGCCCTGCCCTGAAGAGCTTACAATCTAGTTAATAATAATTATTATTGTGGATTTATATAGCGCCAACATCTTCCGTAGCGCTTTGGGGCAATTCATTAAAATGGCAGTCACTGCTCTAAAATACAATTTCCTATGTGATGTCACTAGGACAGTTAATTACAATGAAGGCCACACAATAATTAGCATCTTCTCCATTATGTCATTGGGTTGGTCTGGAATTATTCCGACCCCAAGTTGACATGAACTGTCAAAACACGAAGAAAACCTCAATGAATTAACTGGAATGGTAAAGGAGAAAGAAGCCACAATAATGTCCTTTTCTTTCTCACTTCTCTCTGGAAGTTGAACTATTTCCGACCGACCAATGGAACCAGAATCAGACGTATTCAATGTCCCTCTAAGAATCAGACGTATTCAATGTCCCTCTAATTGTCCTTTATTGGGGATTTCTTTATTCAGGAATAGGATGACAATCCCATTGACGGTAGAAGTAGAAGTGAAGCAACCTTGTTAGTTTATTTAAATGACCTTGAATTCCATGGATGGCCGTGATAGGTACTATGTAGTAATGTAGTAGTAACATAACATAGATGGAGGATGTACGGTGATAGGTACTGTGTAGGTGATAGGTACTGTGTAGCAATGTAGCAGTAACATAACATAGATGGAGGATGTATGGTGATAGGTAGATAGGTACTATGTAGTAACGTAGCAGTAACATAACATAGATGGAGGATGTATGGTGATAGGTACTAAGCAGTAACATAACATAGATGGAGGATGTATGGTGATAGGTACTATGTAGTAATGTAGCAGTAACATAACATAATAGGGATAGGGTGAAACACGGGGACACTATCCAGGTACCTAATATACACTATCAATAGGGATAGGGTGAAACACAGGGACACTATCCAGGTACCTAATATATACTATTAATAGGGATAGGGTGAAACACAGTGACACTATCCAGGTACCTAATAAATATTATCAATAGGGATAGGGTGAAACACAGGGACACTATCCAGGTATGGATAGTGATCTTGTCTGTTTATGTGATCTGTGTGTCCTCTGTCTTTCCTCTATTACTGGCCAGCGAACCTCTTTCTATTTACTGTTTTTCCTACAGACAAGGTGACTAGACTTCCCTAGCCCTATGATATGGTTACTACGGTAATGTGTTTATTATCATAACTACAGTAATGTGTTTATTACCATAACTACAGTAATGTGTTTATTATTATAACTACAGTAATGTTTTTATTATTATAACTACAGTAATGTGTTTATTACCATAACTACAGTAATGTGTTTATTATAATAACTACGGTAATGTGTTTATTATCATAACTACGGTAATGTGTTTATTATCATAACTACGGTAATGTGTTTATTACCATAACTACAGTAATGTGTTTATTACCATAACTACGGTAATGTGTTTATTACCATAACTACGGTAATGTGTTTATTTGTCTCTGTGTCAGTTATTATAAAAGTACGTATTTCCTCGTGATTATAACGGAAGGAGATGGCTCCCCTTGTTCAGGATAAGTAACAGTATTTCCCCCTCTAGTAGCCTTTAATAAACTTACTATTTAAACGGTTAAAAGGAACAGACCGTCTCTGTTCAGGTTGTTCAGTATAAAGTTACAGTTTTCTATGGAGTAAAACGGAAGGGAGATTGTCTTCTGTTCAGTTATAAAGTAGTTACCAGTATTTCCCTCTGTGATGATAAAACGATAGGGAGACGTCTCTGTCAGTTATTAAAGTTACAGTAGTTCCCTCTGTGATTATAAACGAGGAGATGTGTCTGTTCAGTTATGTAAAGTTACAGTATTTCCCTCTCGTTTATGAGAAACGGAAGAGATGTGTCTGTTCAGGTAAAAGTTTACAGTATTTCCCTCTGTTGATTATAACGGAAGGAGGATGTTTTCGTCGTTCAGTATAAAGTTACAGTATTCCCCTCTGTGATATAAACGGAAGGAGACGTCTCTGTTCAGTATAAAGTTACAGTATTTAACTCTGTGATTATAACGGAAGGAGACGTCTCTGTTCAGTTTAAACGTTACAGTATTTCCCTCTGTGATATAAAACGGAAGGAGATGTGTCGTTCAGTTATAAGTTACAGTATTTCCCTCTGTGATTATAAAGAAGGAGATTGTGTCTGTTCGTATAAAGTTACAGGATTTCCTCTGTGATTATAAAGGAAGAGATGTGTATGTTCAGTTAGCAAGTTACAGTATTTCCCTATGTTATTATAAACGAAAGGAGATTGTCTTGTTCAGTATTAAAGTTACAGTATTTCCCCGTGATTAGTAAACGGAAGGAGAGTCTCTGTTCAGTTATAAAAGTGACAGTATTTCCCGCTCGTGATTATAAACGGAAGGAGGACGTACTCTGTTCCGTTATAAAGTTACAGTATTGCCTTGTGATTATAAAAGGAAGGAGAGGCGGTCTCTGTTCAGTTATAAAGTTTACAGTATTTCCTCGTGATTATTAAACGGAAGGAGATGTGTTCTGGTCAGTTATAAAGTTAACAGTATTAGCATCTGTTGATTATAAACGAAGGAGATGGGTCTGTGCAGTTATGAAAGTTACAGTATTCCCTTGTGGGAGGGGATATGAGGATATTATTTCGATCTCCAAACCATTTTAACAATTTGGGGGTGGAATTTTTGTTAAACGAATCTCATGGATGGAAACTATTTACAGTTTTATTATGTTTTTCGCAACAAAAGCGAAATAAAAAAAAGCCCAAACCAAAGCAGTGAGATAATTAGAGTTGGGATTTGAAAGGACGATGCGGGAGCTAATGATAAAAGCCGCACTGATTAGCCTTCAAAAAAACAAGAATTAACTACATGCAATGAATTCCGTTTCTCCCTCTAAACAAATTATGAAAGTCAAAGGGAAGATTCCGAGATTACAGAATTCTGATACCATGGGATTATTTTAGATCAACACATTTGCCCCTAATGATTTCCCTTGATTACGATTCACCTTGCTAGGGAAAGTGAAGATTTTGGGGTCCGGATTTATTCCCACCGAGATTGTCCCTTCCCCAAGGGACAGAGTAGCGGGTGACTGTTCTTCCCACTAACTGTTTTACGACATTTCTGGGTGGGGGTGATAACCTACTGTAGATATCATTTCCATTGGAGGGGGACCATGGACTTTAATGGAAGTATAGATACGCCCCATTAGTAGCAGAGTAATCACAGGACTCACATAGAAGGATACAATGGTTGCAGATGACATTTCTGAGGTTGGGGGGGATAACCTACTGATATATAATTTCATTGGAGGGTGACCATGACTTTAATGGAAATAAGATAAGCCAACATAGTAGAGAGTAACCACAGTAATCACATGAAGGATAATGGTGAGATTACATTCTGGGGGGGGGGGGTGATAAAAAACCCCTAAAACTTATATATAATTTTCCTGGAGGGGTGACAGGACTTTTAATGGAATATAAGATAAGTCCCATATAGACAGAGTAAGCACAGGGACTCAGCCATAGAAGGATAATGGTGCAGATGTTCATTCTGGGTTGGGGTGATAACGATACGTATATATAATTTCATTGGATGGGGTGTGACCATGACTGTAATGGAATATAGATTAAGCCCCATAGTAGCGGTAATACAGGACTACATAGAATGGATAATGGTGCAGATTGACATTTCTGGGTGGGGTGGTGATAACCTATGTAATATAATTTCCATTGGAGGGGTGACCATGACTTAATGGAAAGAAGATAACCCATAGTAGCAGAGTATTAGAAGCTCAAAATAGAAGGCTAATGGTTGCAGAGACATTTCTGGTTGTGGGTGATAAACATACTGTATATAAATTTCCATTGAGGGGGACCCATGACTTATGGAATATAAGATAAGCCCCATAGTAGCGAGTTAATTCACAGGAATCACTAGAAGGTAATGGGCAGATGGACATTTCTGGGGTTGGGGTGAGAACCTACGTAATATAATTTCCATTGGAGGGGTGACCATGACGTATGGAATATAAGAGAAGCCCCATAGAGCCAGAGTAATCACAGGACTCACATAGAAGGATTGATAAAGGTCAGATGACATTTCTGGGTTGGGGGTGATTAACCTACTGTATATATATTTCCATGGAGGGGTTGACCATGACTTTAATGGGAATAAAGATAAGCCACATAGCTAGCAGAGTAATCACAGGATCACATAGAAGGATAATGGGCAGATGACATTTCTGGTTGTGGGTGATATAACCTAATGTATATATAATTTCATGGGAGGGGGACCATACTAATGGAATATAAGATAAGCCCATAGTAGCAGAGTAAATCACAGGACTCCACCATAGAAGAGGATAATGGGCAATGTATTTTGGGTGGGGGTTGATAGGTGATAACCTAATGGATATGATAATTTCCATTGGAGGGGGACCATGACTTTAATGGAATAAGATAAGCCCCATAGTAGCAGATACTCACAGATCAATAGAAGGGTAAATGGCTTGCAGATGACCCCATTTATGGGTTGGGGGTTGATAACCTACTGTATATATAATTTCCATTGGGAGGGGACCTGAAATTAATGAATATAAGATAGTCCCATAGTAGCCAGAGTAATTCACAGGACTCAATAGAAGGATAATGGTGCTAGCTGACATTTCTGGGTGGGGTGATAAACCTCATGAGATAAATTTCCATTGGAGGGTGACCAGACTTTAATGGAATATAAGATAAGCCCCATTAGTCGCAGAGAATCACAGGACCTCACATAGAAGGATATGGTGGCAGAGACATTTCGGGTTGGGGGTGATAACCCTACGGTATTACATAATTTCCATTGGAGGGCGTGGACCATGACTTTATGGAATATAATATTAAGCCCCATAGTAGCAGCAGAGTAATAACAGGACTAACATAGAAGATAAATGGTTGCAGATGACATTTTGGGTTGGGGGTGGGTGATTGATAACCTACTGTAATATATAAGTACCATTGGAGGGGTGACCATGACTTTAATGGATATATAAGATAAGCCCCATGTAGCAGAGTAATCACAGGACTCACATAGAAGGATAATGGTAAGAGACATTTTCTAGGTTGGGGGTTATAAAACTACGTATATATAATTTCCATTGGAGGGGGTGACCATGACTTTAATGGAATATAAGATAAGCCCCATAGTAGACCAGAGTAGTAATTCAAGGACTCACATAGAAGGATAATGGTGGCAGATGACATTCTGGGGTGGGGTGGTGATAAACCTACGGTATATATAATTTCATGGTAGGGGTGACCATGACTGTAATGGATAAAGATCAGTCCATAGTAGCGGAGTATCACAGGACTCACTTAGAAGGATAATGGTGCAGATGACATTCTGGGTTGGGGGTGAAACCTACTGTATATATCATTGCATTGGAGGGGGTGACCATTAATTTACTGGGAAGATAAGATAAGCCCCATAGTAGCAGAGTATTCAGAGACTCACATAGAAGTATAATGGTTGCAGATGAGGACTAGAGAGAGATTGCCCCAGTTCCCAGCCCAGCCGCGCCACAGCGCCGATGGTCGTGCGTATCTGGTGGCATCACAAAAGGGGGGGACCAAAACCTTCACTTTTATGATGGACGTGTTGTACAGGGGGAGGGTGGCCGGAGTCAGTGACAATGATGAGGACATCGTAGCCGCCCAGACTCAAGATTACCAATCTGTAGGCTCAGTCGTGCTGGTTGGTTAACCTGCCAACATACCAGTGGTAAGGGTGAGGATTTACAACTGGTCTTTCCAAAAGAAACGAATAAGAGAGTCATTTACTGCACAAAATAATCTAATAAACCAAAAACAAGGGATTTCAAATCAGATCCAGATTGGTATGCCTACTTCCCATATCTGTTGTATTCAGTTAGGATCAATTGGACTTGAGTGTAGTTCTTGGAGGATTAATAATATCCTGCAAAATTAAACAGCAAGGTATAGGGACCTACTAAAATTCAAGGTTGTTGTTGATTGCATTGTGGTAGAAGTGTTACAAAATTGCTCAGGATTGTACAGCAATGATACGGTAGTAGAAATATTGTATGAACCCCCCACTTTATTAGGTTGTTTGATTCTTTATTTGACATTAAATGGCCTCCTGACACCTCTTTGTGAGCCAATCTGTTCCTTGGGCCCAAGATCTTGTTGCCGTTTGAACATTACAATCTTAAAGTATGTTTTTTATTTCTTCTACACCATTTATATGCCATGACAATGCTGTTTAACGCTTTCTGTCGTTACCTGGGCGTTAATAAACATGTCTTAGCCAACAATGCAAAGTGAACCTTGCATTCAGGAGGTCCCTGACAACTTTGTTATATGGTGGTCCCTGATACCTTGCTGAATAAAAGAGTTTCCCTGGCTCTTGCTGTTATATGGAGGTCCCTGGCCCATTGCTGTTAGGTGATGAGTGTGACCATTCCAGGAGGGTATATTCATAACCGATTTCTGGCTACCAAGCATTCTGAATTGGGAGCTCCAGTTTGTGACTAGCGAAACGTCTTCAACGAGTAAACATTCAAGGCCAGTTGATCTAAGGAATACCAAAGATAATACTTAAACTGAGCCTAAACTACTGGGGAAAATACAACAGATGTACCGTGACCTGAATAATGGGAATCTTCACAAGCACAAGAACTTGGTTACTTTAGGAAATTTTTCTACTGAAAGGCTCTGGGAACAACATTATTTTTATTGTGTTGTGATGACAAGTAAGGACCAGTGTTTCATTCTATGCATGTAGGCCAGCAAAAATACTATTACTTCCAATATCCACGTTAAAATGGCGGCCCTTCTGGTGGACCAGGCAGCAGGTAGTTGATACATTCCTAAGCTTATATAAAGCTATAAGGAAAAATTAAGGAGGTAGTCAATAAAAGTTATTTAACCCAAAATAAATCACAGGTTAGCTTTCAAAGGTGTAAAAAAGTCCGATTGTAAAAAAATAGCATCATATTTAAAAAAAAAACCAGTTTTTATTGAATTCCCTGCTACGTTGAGAAGAAGGTATTTCTAGCACAGTTTACGTGCCTTTAATTTATACCGAAGTCCCCAACCAGTCTCACTGTTATCCTGTTGAGAGTCCAGGTTCCGGCGAAATAGTGGGACGGTATGTTGGCAGCTCGGAAGACAAAAAGGGTCTGCGCTCGGCTTGCGCGTCCACGTCAGTCAGACTGCTTCGTGATGTTGATACCGTGGCCGTTCGGCCTCTCGCAGATCATGTCCTTCCTTGGGGGAAAGCAGAGTTCGTGGGGCATTATCGTTGATGTAAATGAGATGGTGAGAATGTGCCAGTGCCACTAGTGGGGTGGGGACACACCTGCCCACGTGAACAGGACCCATCAAGTAACCATTTACCGTGTAGGGTGTTAACCCAAAAACCCACCAAATTATAATTTATCACGTCTTAATCAAAGCACCCGTCTCAATCACTCGCCCACCTACCGTTGTCTAGAGACAGGAATTTGCCTCGTTAGACGTAGTCCTGGACGAACGGGAGGAGATCCCGATCCAAAGGCACCGTGGTGAAGACTTGGCCATTTTGGTGTATGGTCAGCCAGTTGGCCGGGGGTCTGACAGTTTCGAGTATCTGAGTAGAAAAAAATAAATAAAATCAGACTAAATACACATGTAAATGATAAATGATACCTTCCATTCTATGGGCCTTGAAAGTAAACTAAACTTTCCGTTGTTTCCCGAATGACACAAGCCAGGAGGGGAACGTTTGGTGGATGCGAGCTGGTTCAGGAGGAAAGATTACGACACACACTCACGATTTTAATTAAAGCTTCGTCCATCAGAATCCAACGCTTTATCGTTACTGTGTGTACCAGCTCTATAGAAATCAACATTATAAATCTTATTAATTAGCGCCAATCGTACACTGGGACAGTGGGAGAGAGAAGTGACTTCACCCTTTAGTGATAGATTTTCCTGACTTTAAAACTCTATCCATAGAAACTTAAGGGTCTTTAATCAGCAATTTCCGGGATAACAAATGTGATTTTTTTTGCATAAAGATTTTCATTAAATCAAATTAATGATTCTAACAGGATTAGATTGTGGTTAAATTAACGATTCTCAGGAAAGTTTCATCGGTTGTTTTTATATTGGGACACTGATCTCTTACATTCATTAAACTTATCATGATGGTAATTGGTAAATTACACCGGTTGGGTGAAATGACCTTGTTTTTTAATTATGTTCCTGCTGGGGAGGAAATGCACTTCACCTTTACTTGGTTTATTCTCTAACATTAAAAAGGTTTTTCCATTCCCAAAAACAAGTCAGTGGTCAAAGACAGTAACAAAGGGCAAGTAAACTGGACCCAGAAAATACTAATATTCAGCTACAAAGGGGAAGACAAGGTTCATGCACAAAGCAATAAAGAAATTGCCTCTGAGTTGGAAAGTCTTTCTAAAGGTCATTAAATGTCCGGGGGAACACCAGGTTAGGATCTAGCAGAAATAAATCATTTTTCAGTCAGGCTGCTGACCCCAGGTGTCTGAACCAAAGAATGGGTATCAATGTCACCAGTTAAATTACGGGTGGGTAATTGGACTCTTCCCGTCTCTGTAATAAAAGTGGGAGGATGTCACTTGCAGAAGATGGTGAGGATGCCCTAATTCTTCCTATCAGCACACTGACCCCCCTCGTATCTAACACTGCTACTGAGTCCACATTACAACCCAGGTGCGAGTAGGGTCTCTACACCTGAACACTGTGGAACGAGACTGACTGTGACCTGGGACTGACAAGGTATGGTGTCTGCCAAACCGTAAGGGAGAGAGAGACAGGGACAGAGAAGGGGGGGGGGGGGGAGGATTACAGTAGAGGGGGTGAGGGGGGGGGGGGGGGGGAGGAGAGGATGAGGGATACAGTAGAAGACAGAGGGAGAGACAGAGAAGAGAGGGGGGAGAGGGGGGAGATGGGAAACCAGAAGATAGACAGAGAGAGAGAGAGCTATGACAGAGATAGATAAAGACACGAGTAAATGGATAGATAGAGATGGATGGATGGGTGGGTAGGTGGGTAGGTAGATCGTAGTAGATAGATAGATAGATAGATAGAATAGATAGATAGATCGATAGATAGATATGTAGATAAGGTAGATGATAGAAGGATAGGACCGACAGACAGACAGACAGAAGATAGATGCATAGAGATGTAGATAGATAGATGAGATAGATAGATAGATTGATAGATAGATTGATAGGATGATAGATCGAGATAGCTAGATGATAGCTAGATTGATAGAGATAGATAGATGATAAGGATAGATAGAATGAGATAGAGATAGATAGATAGATGATAGATAAGATGATAGATAGATAGATGATAGATTAAGATAGATAGATAGATAGATAGATAGGATGATAGATAGATAAAATAGATAGATGATAGATAGATGATCTGTAGATAAAATAGATGATAAGGATAGAAGATAGATAGATAGATAGATGATAGATAGATAGAAGATAGCGGAGATAGATAGAGAGATAGATAGAGGATAGATGATAGAAGATTAGATGATAGATGAGAGATATGTAGATAAAATAGATGATTAGTAGATAGATAGATAGATAGATAGACTAGTAGATAGATAGATAGATATGTAGATAGGAGATGATAGAGACAGACAGACCCGACAGACAGATAGAGAGATGATAGAATGTAGATTAGATAGATAGATAGAAGGAGATGATAGGATAGATAGAGAGATAGATAGATGATAGATAGATTGAAGATGATAGATCGATGATAGTGATAGATAGATTGATAGATGATAGATAGATAGATGATAGATAGATGATAGATAGAGATGATAGATAGAGAGATAGATGATGATAGATGATAAAGAAGGATAGATAGATTAGTAAGATAGATAGATAGATGATAGATAGATGATAGAGAGATAGAGAAATAGAAGCATGATTATGATATAGATGATATGTAGATAAATAGATTGATAGATAGATAGATAGATGATAGAAATAGATAGATGATAGATAGATAGATAGATAGTAGATAGATGATAGATAGATAGATAGATGATATGTAGCGATAAATAGAGTGATAGCTAGATGATAGATAGATAGATCGAGGATAGATATATAGATAGATAGATAGATGATAGATAGAAGATGATAATAGATAGATAGATGATAGATAGATAGATAGATGATCGATAGATCGATAGAGAGATGATAGATGAGATGATTAGAAGATGATAGATGATCGATAATAGATAGATAGATAGATAGATAGATAGATAGATGGTTAGATAGATGAAGATAGATAGATAGTAGATAGATAGATAGATAGATAGATGAGTAGATAGATAGGATAGATGATAGATAGATAGATAGATAGATAGATAGATAGCTGATGGATAGATAGATAGATAAGGTTAGGATAGATAGTAGATGATAGATAGGGAGATGATAGATAGATAGATAGATAGATGATAGATAGATAGATAGATAGATTCGATAGATAGATGATAGGATAGATAGATAGATAGAGATAGAAGTAGATAGATAGCTAGATTGATAGATAGATGAAGCTAGATAATAGAATAGATAGATGATAGATAGATAGATAGATATAGATAGGATAGATGTGATAGATAGATAGAAAGTAGCTAGATGATAGATAGATAGTAGATAGATAGATAGAGCGATAGATAGATAGATAGATGATAGATAGATAGTAGATAGATAGATAGATAGATGATAGATAGATAGATAGATAGATAGAGAAAGAAGGAAGATGATTTAGTTAAGAGAGTTTTAGAGTTTATAAAGGATGGAAAAGGAAGGGAGATAAGCGTTTCTTTTCAGTGATAGATAGATGAGATGAGAATTAAAATAGATGATAGATAGGCGAGATGATAGATGATAGCAGATAATAGATAGATAAGATAGATAGATCGATAGATAGAGATAGTAGATAGATAGATAGATAGATGATAGATAGCTAGATAGAAGATAGATAGATAGTAGCTAGATAGATAGATAGATGATATGTAGATAAATAGATAGATGATAGATAGAGAGATAGATGATAGATAGATAGCTAGAGAGATAGATAGTAGATAGAGATAGATAGATAGCTAGCTAGATGATAGATGATAGATAGATAGATAGATAGATAGATAGATAGATAGATAGATACGATAGATGATATGTAGATAAAGATGATAGATAGAGTAGATAGATAGATTGATAGATAGATGGGTAGGTAGGTGATAGATAGATAGATAGATAGATAGATAGAAGATGATGATAGAGAGTATGATAGATAGATGCAGAGATAGATAGATAGATAGATAGATAGATAGATAGATGGTATGTAGATAAATAGATGTAGATGATAGATAGATAGATGATAGATAGATGGGTACGGTAGGGTAGATAGAAGATAGGTAGATTAGTAGATGATAGATAAACAGATGAAGATAGCGAGATAGATAGATTGATAGATAGATGGTATGGGTAGGTAGATAGATAGATAGATGATAGCAAGATAGATAGATAGATAGTATAGATAGATAGATAGAGATAGGATGATAGATAGATAGATAGAAGATAGATGATATTGTACGATAAATAGAGGATAGATAGCTAGATAGATAGATGATAGAGAGATGGCGGTAGGTAGGTAGATAGATAGATAGATAGAAGATAGATGATAATTAAATAGTTATAGATAGATAGAATAGATAGATGATAGATATAATGGGTAGGTAGGTAGATAGATAGATAGAGTGATAGGAGAATTTTGGGTCCTCGGATTCCAAATTAAGTGCAACACTTTCTGCAGCTAGTGACCCCATAATGAAGGATTATGAATTTTTAATTGTATTGTAATTGTTCTATATTTCTGCCATTGTTGTTTGTTGGACCTTGTGTAAGCTCGATTGATCACAAAGATTTTGTATAGAGTTGAATGTTGTTGTTTAATTAGTGATCTAGGTCTTGGCTGATTTGTCTGGTTTTTGGGGCATTGTAATTGCAGCTGTGGGTTATTTCTCAGCTCTGTGAGTTTCATTTATTTCAGAAAAATGTTTCTAGTACTTAATTGTAAAGAGGTCCAGGGAATTTATTTAGTTTTAGTTGTTTACAAATTTATAAGGGTTGATTGTAATTGTTTTAATGTTGGGTGAATATCATAGGTGTTTAAATTTTCTCCAAGAGTGTTGAATTGACGATAGAGTAGGTTCATGTAGGGGAGGCGGGATCGGGCAGGATGAGGTCACACAGCGCGCAAGTCTTGCTGACATCACTGACATCTGCGCGCGCACTGGACCCAACGGAGGAATACATTTTTGACGCCAAGCGAAGGAGATCCAGGGAAATTTCGGAAGGCAGAGTAAACATTCAACAATACAGAAACAGATGTCAGGAACGTTACAGCAGGAAAGGTGGCTCAGGCGAGGCATGAGAGGGGAAAAAGGGGGCAAAGTTTTTCAAACTTTTCCACTAAACTTAAAACTTGTTTTCCAGCCTGTTACGTACCCTTTAATTCATTTACAGCAATAAGCGAAGAACCTCATAATTCAGTGAATATTCGTGTTTTATTTTGGGTTATTTATTTCGTTGGGTTCAGTTTTCAAAGTTCTTGTGCATTTTTTAATTGGAAAAGTAAAGTGTTGTGTGTCTGATCGGGTGGTTGGGACCTATTTTAGCTGTATGACCATTTTTTTATGCACTAAACCATTTACTGCTAGCCCCAAATCCATGAGTGTGAGTTAGGACTTTTAGTAAAAGGTATTATAAACTTTCCCTGTAAGGATAGTTCACTCAGAAAAGTCAACTATTCCTTTACTGCTTTAAATGAAGAATGGAAGTTGAAACGCGTTGATGATTGTTATAGCACTGTAATAAAACTTTACTATCAAGACCAGGAGGCCTCGTGGTATTTACCGATATATTGCGCCCAAACTACATTGTAAACGTCCTAAGACTTATGTTTTATAGGAGCTGTTGTAGATGTAGAATCATCTAAATTGGTTATATTGCATTGTTCGCTATGTTGATGGTTTGTACTTATACTCTTAACGATTCAAAACAAAACCTTTTATTAAAAGAATAGTTTGCAACTTAAATGATTAACTAAGATAAACAATTTGTTTTCTGATAGAGTTTCATGCAAACCCGACAGTTATTCTGTATTCATCTCTGGTAATAATCAGTAGTTTATTGTACTTGTAATTGTCACCTCCTTAGGGGAGTCATTTTGGTAGGGAAGCCCAATCTGTAGTAATCACGTGTTGGGTGTTCCTTAGAATTGCGGTAATGGGATGTTAATTCGTTTCTTTGTATCATAGTCCTAGGCGGAGGTCGTGGAGAATTGTTTCCCATGTATCATGATAGGTACAGTATGTGCTCTCTCTAATTCTTGCCATCATGTATCTTTATTTGGGAAGTTTTGGGACACGAGTAGAATATCTGGTCATTTTTAATATAGTTCTTCCTCCGGCCTTTTTTGCATATTTTACTCCATCCTTTGTTTTCGAGGTAAACTATTCTGTAAACATGAAATTTAGGTAATAAATAAATAGTTTATGGACCAGACAACTCATTGTGAGCAGAATGTTCCTTGTTATATTTGTCAGATGGTTCTTGTATCCTACACTTGTCGGGGCATTTCAGTAACCTTGGGGTGTCTATTCCATGGCCATTTTATACTGTACTTTCGGATACCGCCCTAGTGGCGGTGATGTAAACATTCTGGCTACGTGTCGCTCTCACCGTGTCGGTTTTGCCCCAAAAATTTTTGTTTAATGAGAATTATGAGACCGACACTAAACCACAGAGCACAATAGTCCAGTCCAAAAGTTCTTGCGGCAAGAAACAAAGATACAGCCCGTGTTGTTAGATAATGGAGGAAAAGAGCCTGAAGTTGTTCGGTTTATATCTAACAAAGGCATGCAGGGGGGAGGATATTTTTTCTTTAAAGATGGATATGCCTTTAAATGTTGCTGGACTACATCTCCCAGCAACCTCATGACTGATGTAGAATAAGGAACAGTTCCATGAAAACATGAATTCAACAAATTCACAAATGAGCATTGACGCTTGTTCTGCCGTGTCCGGGATTGTTATAATAAATATTGAAATAGATTTAATTATTTGATTTCCTCCTAGAATGTCTTGTTTTCTTGGAAATAATCAAAACATTTTCTTCCCTTCCTTATTAATCTATATCATCGTTTCATGAATCTTCTATCAACGTAAGAGAAAAGAAATGTCTTAAAGGGAATGAAACTGCAAACATATCTCTGGGAGAAGAGACAGCACCGGCAGCTTTCAACTTCCCAAGTTACATGGTTTCATTCCCCTGTACCTGGAGATTGGGGAGGTGACGAGGGTCACGAGAAGCCTCAACCCTCCTCGTTCATTTGAGCCTGCTGTACTGGGCATCATTTCCCAACCAGTTTTACGTACGGTAAGTATTTCTCTCCAAGGATAATAATTTAAGATCTAATTAAATTCATCAGATATCATCTAAGTCATTTCAAGTCTTGCAGATAATTTCCATAGTTCAGTAGGACTACGTTACAGAGGCACAAGTCACTCTCCCTCTGGAGCATGACCGTGCCGCAGAGGGAGGGGGAGGGGTGGTTAAAAGCTATGGAGAATACATTTGGTTAGGAAATTACAGTATTTTAATTAAAAAGCAAAGATATTAGCCTGAACTTTTAAAAAAAGAATAGTAAAGTTGATTTGTAAGGTTTTGACAGAAATAAACTTTTTCGATACTTGTCTTAGATAACATGGCGTATTAAAACACAATAAAACTGATAAATATTCTGATTAACAGACACCCCAGTAGAGTGAATGATGTCTAGTGTAATTCATTCTTTTAAATAATTCTTACAGTGTGGTATTGTGATTGACAATAGTGATGGCCCGGTTGTGGATCCGAAGCCGGATCCACGTCGGATTTCCCTCGTTAACGACGGCGGATATCGCACAGATTTCCGGGAATTTCCGACCTTCCGAACTTCCGAACCGCATTTTCGAAAATTTTTCTAAATTACGGGATTTTCGTATTTCGAAAATACGGGAACACTACGAGAAATCACCTAGTGAATAAAATTTCGCAGATTTTCACATTTTTGGACAGAGGGTCCGTATTCCGAAGAATCCTCCCTTATTTTCGAAGGGGAGTTTTGCCGAGCGGACCGAAGTTGCAAAATTCGGACATCTCTATTGAAAATTTGGAAACCAGAAAGCCCAAAATCCACCTTATTGACCTAGACAAGACATTGAATGTAATACCACCGGACTACTGAGTGCTTGCTGCATAGAGCGATCAGGGTCCACGGCTGAGAAAGTGGTCAGCAGTCTGCCTGGACGATTCTCCCCTAAACTTCCTAATGGGCTCGTCTCAGGGGAGAAATAAGGCGGTTCATTCACATCCGTGATGGATATGGTCACGCTGCCGCTAGACTGGTATAGAGACATCTGAATCCACCGGCTAGAGGAGTTGATTGGTCACCTGACATTCAGCAGAAAAAAAAAGGCTTGTTCATCTCATAACACCAGGCTACTGAGAGGACAGAGATACAGTACAGCAGGTTGAGATGCAGTCACAGTCATAGGAGTAAATGCATGACAGGTTCCACATCTGTTAGAAAGAATATTACATTTGTAGTAAAATGGGAAATCTAATTCCACCATACAATGTTCCTAGTATGGATCTTATGCCAATACAATATTATGACTACAAGGGATTCCATGCTTTATACTGGTCCTAGGTCTGTGTTGGATACATTCTGTAACTAAATCCAAAGGCCGCAATGACTGTCAATCTCAACATAGAGCTCTTGGGAAGAGGAAGGAAAGTTAAGTCGAGGGAATAGTAGGACAAACAAGGACAGATTGTGACCACAATATCACAGGGAGATTCATGGGACTGTCATAAAGACCCTCTAGAGTACTGTACAACATCGTCCCTGTACCAAGTCAAATGCTGTCCAGTAACATTGGATTTTCCTTCAATTTAGGAGTTTAAGAGCTAGTGAGGTCTCCGCTCCATACACACGGATTGCTGAATTTAAACTAAACCTGTAACTTACAGTAACTCAAATTCAATATGAGGACCATTGGTTATGTCTAAACAGTACAGGAAAGAGTAAACTATGTCAATTACGTCTCAATGCCAGCTGCAGCAGTGACTTTTAATAGCCTGTCTATTCAGTGGTACAGATGGCTACAGGATGTTTATAGTTAGGGAAATAAAATTCGCAATAAAGACGAAAGTCATTGAAGTAGGACATAATTAAATATTCATTTCGGGTTGGAAAGTGGGCTGAGCAGATGACTTGGATGTCATTTGTAGTTATGTAGTAGTCTACAGAGCGATTATTGGTGAGATGATTAAAATGATGGATTTATAGGGGATAGATAGGCACACTGTAATTGCCTTTCATCACGGGTACGAACACCTCGTTGGTTTATGGGTCTGTCTGATGGTGAAGTGTGGCTGGATCCCCACTGATAATATTATAAACTGCGTTCCAGTTTGGGGTTATAAGGTGGGCCCTGCTAAAACCGTTAGATTGGCAACCACCAGGTCATTCGGTCTCAGAAACTTCCCCTTGGAACTGTCAGAGGATAAAAATAATCTCGTTAAACTGAACGTACGGGCGTGATTTGGAGAGAAATAACATATTCCGTCTGATGAAGAATTTAATAATTCAGTCACAGTTTTATATAATATTGTAATCACCAACAGCCATGCAAAGCAAGTCAGTGACGCTCGGTCCTATTAAGAACCGAACGGGATGAAACTTTATGATGGTATATTTATCTTTAGTATCATTCTAGTCAGGTTGTAACAAGTTTAATAAAATATTTGTCCTACAGTTCATGTTATCTGAAAAGCACAAGGAAGTTTGAATAAAAAGAAATTAAAATAAAACAGTCTTCTGTTAAACAAACATTTATTGTTCATTATCGTGTTAGGATCGACTTGAACAATTTAAATCATTTCATGGGAGTCGGAAAGATTTTGTGCCCATTCAAAGTGGATTTTCCACCCCTTTCCACTGGATCAAAATGTTAGACAGGAAAGTGGGTATTGTGAGGAGGTGGACTAGATTTATTATTCAACCTCAAATAGTATGACTGTGACTGTACTGTACTATACCTTACTATGCTGTAATCCAATATACTATACTGTACTATTACATTACTCTACATGCTGACTGTACTTACAGTATACGATACTTATACTAGAACATACTAACTGGATACTATACATACGAGACGTGATACAGTACTAGACTATGATACTGAACTATAGACGAGAATTATACGGAGCCGATGCACTATACATTACTATATATACTGTACTAAATTACAATTACTATGCTTGGTATGCTACTACAGTATACATATTATACAGTACTATTCATATATATATACATTACTATACTATACTATGCTTGTACAGTTTACTACAGTCTACTATACATGACTATACTACCTACCTATAAAATACGATACTCCATAATATGCAGTACATTCCTATATACTATACATTACTAATACTGTACATTACATACTATACATTATATTATACTATACTATACACCTTATACATTAGTATACTATACCGGACTTAAATTACAAATACTTCTGCATGTACTGTACCTACAGTATTCATACTATTACATTACTCAACATACCTATACACATACATTTACTATATATACATTACTTAATAATATACATACTCTATATACTATACATTACTATACTATACACTCTATACTATTACTCTACTATACAATACATTACTATACTATACTATACTGTACTGTAACATGGACTATAGGGTTATTAAAAATAGTTCTATCATTTAAATGTGCTATTTGGCACCAAACCAATCAGAACTTATTAACTTTGAAAGCTTACATCTGATCTGGTGGGGGCAAATTAGCACCATGTTAAATAATAAGAACTTTTATTGAATAAACCTTTGTTTATACATATAATGGATAATGTCAGGTGACCTCATTTTATTTGCTATGGTGGTTCAGGAAAGACGAGCCAAATAATGTTCTTGATTCAATAACTTTAGCAGCCTGTCTGAGGCCTGCGCCTGAAGATTCCCAGGAGCTCTGATAGGAAAACACACATAGCGAAAAGGAAATCTTCCCCTCTGCCCTCTCTCATGGGAAAGTCCCACGATAGCATAACCTTGTTAGGCAGACAAATTGGGATTGATCAGAAGTTTCCTGCTCTCCGCTCCGACAGATGACGCTGGTGGTCAACCGGGGACTTTAAACACGTCAAGTGCTTTCACAATACCTGATTGGATCTCTCCAACAGCCGATCGGAGACAAGAAATCATATAGACACGTAAGGGGAGAGTGTAGGGATTTAATCTGTCTCAATATCTGACGTTGTCTCCCCCCGGCCATTAATTGTGGGTGAAAGTAAAAGGGCATAGATCTAGGTCAGCCATAGGGAGACTCTCAATACTTCCTACTTAGACGAAACAGACTTGGGTTCAAGAGAAACACGGGGAATAGGCTGGAGACTTGCATGGACTCAATATTCCACCACACCAAGCCACTACTGTTAGAAAAGGGCCAATCAGAAGATTACTAGAGACACAAGTTGCTCGGCTCCTTATCCCTGTTAGTGCCATAGTATTTTTTATTGGTGCAAACAGGGCATTTTTTGCGTTAAGCAAAATGAAACATTGTGCGCATGCCACAGGCCCCCCCCACCCACCCCCGTAGAATAGAAAGACGGGCAGAAAGGCAGTAAAAAGTTCAGTTGCTAACGTTGGGGTGCACACCAGAATGGGAAGGGACAGGGGAGGAGGAAGGGCCTCTGTTCTGCTAGTAGGTGCTCATGTGTGGGCTTCAAAAGCGAAATCTTGTATTTACAGCTCTGTGGGCATCTTAACAGTCCCTGTGGGCACCTTATACCCGCACTGTGGGCCATTCCTTATACCAGTCAGTGTGAATCTTGTACCAGTCACTGTGGGCATCTTATACAGTCCTTGTGGGCATTTCTTATACCAGTCCCTGTGGGCCATCTATACCCGTCATAGGGTTGGGGGGATTTGCCCTACCTTATATTATTTTGCAGGTTTGGATGCCTTTGTTTTTTTTGAATTAAAACCTTTAATCACAATATCGGATCCAGGGCAGTTTTGGATCTAAAAACAGAGATTAATGTGGATGCCCGTTACAGGATTAAGTAGAAAGAAACATACATTACCGTAACTGGTTTCGTTACCAGTCACTGTGGGGTCCTATACCCAGTCACTGTGGTGTCCGATACCAGTCACTGTGGGTGTCCTATACCAGTCACTGTGGGTGTCCTATAACCAGGTCACTGTGGGTGTCCTATACCAGTCACTGTGGGTGTCTATACCAGTCACTGTGGGTGTCCTTATACCAGTCACTGGGCTCTGGAGCAGTTGGATATTAAAAGACCAGAGATAATGTGGATACCGTACAGTTTACAGTAGAAAGAACATCATACAACACGACCATTTTTGCTGTGAAGTTGGGGGGGGATTGTAGTTCACATCGGAGACGTTAATGATGGCCGTGGCTGTCGGTGAGACAAATCCATGGTCAGATTTCATTCCATGTCTGTGGCCTGGAAGATGATGACAGTTGACGGCTGGACGTTTCTGTAAGGACGAGAGGTCCAGATCAGACACACAAGGCCCTATGGTCAGCCATTCTGTAGCTGGAAAACCACTGCCATTAGCCATGGAATGTTTCTATCTGCTAACCAATTGGCTCCCTGTGGCTACAGTATGGAAGCCAATAGCCATAAATGACAGCTTACCCCTGGGTCCATCCGATCTTTGCTTAATTCCTTTAAATGGCCATTTGGGCTTAAAACAAAGCTGCTTCTGATTGGTCTGAATTGGGGTAAGTCAGGGGGTAACATTTAACTTGCTATATCACTAGGGTAACTGTGCTTGTAGCTCATAACGAAAACTTGGAAATAATGGCAGACAGACACAATAGATAATTACCCAGAGGTCCCCCATGATTGGAAGAAGGAATCTCCGGTGGGCTGGGAATTCGACACTAATCTGGCACCATTGAGGGAATCGGAGGGCGTTACTATAAGAATCCTTGCACAATATGAGGATCATACAGACACGGATTATGAACCGTGATGGTTAATTATAACAAGGAGTTATCTGTACAGTGGTGGAACAAGAATATTCTCTACATCAGTGTGGCTATCTATAATTTAACATGGCTGGGTGTACAATTCCTCATCATGCACATGGTTGTGTCCGTGTATAATAAAATAAGCAAATATGGCCGACCCAGTCTATTACTCAACGGGACTAGAGGATATGAAATTGGACTTTCCAAGTTATGTTCAATCTGCACTTTATAAAATCTGGGAAATGATCATTAGAAGGCCGAGATCTTGATTTATGTAACGCTTTTACAAATAGCCAAGCTGCAGGGCCCCCGGCCCCCCTGTAAGTTTCATGGAGGGGCCCAACACACCCCACTTCTCCACAGAGGATTGCCACGTTATGTAGTTGGTGGGTGTGATCTCCAATAATGAAGACGTCTCTTCTCCTGTCTGGAACCATATCCCCAATTTGATGAAGGAATGAAGCCGGAGTTATAATGGCTGGATAATGATCGTCATTAGCAGGAGAAGTGAGGTTTCTGCGTCAATACCTGCGTGTTGATACATTGAATGACACGTCACACTCGGTCTCTACACGCGAAGTGTCACACTATGGGACCGTTTCCTTGTTAACACTATTTCATATTAGAGGAAGTGAGCGTGACCAAGTATATCAACTTTCTCTCTCGCTCAGCTAATGCGGAGAAAATGGCCCGAGAAGACTTTTACAATGAAATAATAACGTAAGAGCGAAACCGACAGCCTGATAACGATGGGAGAACCAGTTTATTCTGTCCAAAACCAATACCATATGCTCATTCTTAAATGCCATTGTATGGACACACTGCACCCTGCCTTTAACTACTTGGTCCACCATTACTAATTCAATTATAGGCCAATGCCACCCTTGTCTTAAATACTTGACATTACTAATGCCATTATAGGCCACACTGCACCCTTGCCTTTACGACTTGATTCATACTAATGACCATTATAGGCCACACTGCACCCTTGCCTGTACGACTTAATCATTACAATGCCGTATAGGCCACACTGCACCCTGCCTTTAACTACTTGATCATCTAATGTCCATTATAGGCCACACATGCACCCTTGCCTTTAACTTTACTGGATCATTATAATGCCATATAGGCCACACTGCACCTTGCTTTAACTACTGAATCACTTATAATGCAGTACTTAGTGCCACACTGCACCCTTGCCTTTAACTACTTGATCATTACTAATGCCATTATAGGCCACACTGCACCCTTGCCTTTAACTACTTGATCATTACTAAAGGAGATTTTCTAATTTATATCTATCCAATAGCATGTGTAACTATGTAAAAGTGTCCAGGACACATTCTGGTAGGAGGGCTGCAGAACTCAGGAAAATCTATAAAACTGCAGAATAAAACAGACAATTTCTCCTCAATTTAGAGATGAACGATACAAGCTAGTTTTACCATACGGGGCAATTCATTAAAATGGCAGTCACTGCTCTAAAATACAATTTCCTAGTTATATGTCACTAGGACAGTTAATTACAATGAAGGCCACACACTCAGGATAAAATGGGATAAAATCCCAGCCAGTTGACTAAACATTGGGCAAACTGTCATTTAGAATAGAGAACAATCATTTCCACCTCCTGCCAGTTAGTCCATAAATAACCCAATTAGAGAGGAGCCGAGTTAAGAGGGAGGAAACATCGTCCTCTGTCTAGAACTCAGACACCCTGTAGACCAGCTCTACTAATTAAACTGTCTACTGACATGTAAAATCATGTACGGAAACTTCATTTACATAGTTCTCCATAATTAGCATCTTCTCCATTATGTCATTGGGTTGGTCTGGAATTATTGGTTCCATGGTCTGAACTCGGCAATAGTAGTTCACAACTTCCAGAGAGAAGTGAGAAGAAGGACATTATTGTGGCTTCTTTCTCCTTTAACCATTCCCTTTAATTTCATTGAGGTTTTCTTCGGGTTTTGACGAGGTTCATGTCACCTTGGGGTCGGAATAATTCCAGACCAACCATGACATAAAGGAGTGATGCTAATTTATGGAGAACTATGTAATTTAAGTTTCCGTACTGCATTTACATGTCTAGACAGTGTTAATTATAGAGTCTGGTCTACAGGTGTCCCTGCAGTTCTAGACAGAGGAGATGTTTCCTCCCTCTTTTAAACCGGCTCCTCTCTAATTGGGGTATTAGGCCTAACTGGCAGGAGTGGAATGGATTGTTCTCTATCTAAAGACTTTTTGCCCATGTTTAGCAGACTGGCTGGGTTTGTTATCCATTTTAAATCCTGATTTGTGTGGCCTTCATTGTACTAACTGTCCTAGTGACATCACATAGAAATTATATTTTAGAGCAGTGACTGCCATTTTATGAATTCACCGTAGGTAAACTAGCTTGTATCGTTCATCTCTAAATTGAGGAGAAAATTGTCTGTTTTATATCTGCAGTTTTATAGATTTTTCCTGAGTTCTGCACCCTCCGACAGAATGTGATCCTGCCACCTTTACATCGTTACACATGCTAGTGGATAATCTAAATTAGAAATCTCCTTTAGTAAATATCAGTAGTTAAAGGCAGGGTGCGTGTGGCCACTATAATGGCATTAGTAATGGATACAAGTATTATAGGCAAGGGTGCAGTGTGTGGCTCCTAAGTATGCATTATAAGTGATTCAAGTAGTTAAAGAAAAGGGTGCAGTGTGGCCTATTAATGCATTAGTAATGATCCAGTAAAGTTAAGGCAAGGGTCGCATGTGTGGCCTATAATGGACATTAGATGATCAAGTAGTTAAAGGCAAGGGTTGCAGTGTGGCCTATATGGCATTGTAATGATCTAAGTAGTTACAGGCAAGGGTGCAGTGTGGCCTATAATGGCATTAGTATGATCAAGTCGTTAAAGGCAAGGGTGCAGTGTGGCCTATAATGGCATTAGTAATGTCAAGTATTTAAGACAAGGGTGGCATTGGCCTATAATTGAATTAGTAATGGTGGACCAAGTAGTTAAAGGCAGGGTGCAGTGTGTCCATACAATGGCATTTAAGAATGAGCATATGGTATTGGTTTTGGACAGAATAAACTGGTTCTCCCATCGTTATCAGGCTGTCGGTTTCGCTCTTACGTTATTATTTCATTGTAAAAGTCTTCTCGGGCCATTTTCTCCGCATTAGCTGAGCGAGAGAGAAAGTTGATATACTTGGTCACGCTCACTTCCTCTAATATGAAATAGTGTTAACAAGGAAACGGTCCCATAGTGTGACACTTCGCGTGTAGAGACCGAGTGTGACGTGTCATTCAATGTATCAACACGCAGGTATTGACGCAGAAACCTCACTTCTCCTGCTAATGACGATCATTATCCAGCCATTATAACTCCGGCTTCATTCCTTCATCAAATTGGGGATATGGTTCCAGACAGGAGAAGAGACGTCTTCATTATTGGAGATCACACCCACCAACTACATAACGTGGCAATCCTCTGTGGAGAAGTGGGGTGTGTTGGGCCCCTCCATGAAACTTACAGGGGGGCCGGGGGCCCTGCAGCTTGGCTATTTGTAAAAGCGTTACATAAATCAAGATCTCGGCCTTCTAATGATCATTTCCCAGATTTTATAAAGTGCAGATTGAACATAACTTGGAAAGTCCAATTTCATATCCTCTAGTCCCGTTGAGTAATAGACTGGGTCGGCCATATTTGCTTATTTTATTATACACGGACACAACCATGTGCATGATGAGGAATTGTACACCCAGCCATGTTAAATTATAGATAGCCACACTGATGTAGAGAATATTCTTGTTCCACCACTGTACAGATAACTCCTTGTTATAATTAACCATCACGGTTCATAATCCGTGTCTGTATGATCCTCATATTGTGCAAGGATTCTTATAGTAACGCCCTCCGATTCCCTCAATGGTGCCAGATTAGTGTCGAATTCCCAGCCCACCGGAGATTCCTTCTTCCAATCATGGGGGACCTCTGGGTAATTATCTATTGTGTCTGTCTGCCATTATTTCCAAGTTTTCGTTATGAGCTACAAGCACAGTTACCCTAGTGATATAGCAAGTTAAATGTTACCCCCTGACTTACCCCAATTCAGACCAATCAGAAGCAGCTTTGTTTTAAGCCCAAATGGCCATTTAAAGGAATTAAGCAAAGATCGGATGGACCCAGGGGTAAGCTGTCATTTATGGCTATTGGCTTCCATACTGTAGCCACAGGGAGCCAATTGGTTAGCAGATAGAAACATTCCATGGCTAATGGCAGTGGTTTTCCAGCTACAGAATGGCTGACCATAGGGCCTTGTGTGTCTGATCTGGACCTCTCGTCCTTACAGAAACGTCCAGCCGTCAACTGTCATCATCTTCCAGGCCACAGACATGGAATGAAATCTGACCATGGATTTGTCTCACCGACAGCCACGGCCATCATTAACGTCTCCGATGTGAACTACAATCCCCCCCCAACTTCACAGCAAAAATGGTCGTGTTGTATGATGTTCTTTCTACTGTAAACTGTACGGTATCCACATTATCTCTGGTCTTTTAATATCCAACTGCTCCAGAGCCCAGTGACTGGTATAAGGACACCCACAGTGACTGGTATAGACACCCACAGTGACTGGTATAGGACACCCACAGTGACCTGGTTATAGGACACCCACAGTGACTGGTATAGGACACCCACAGTGACTGGTATCGGACACCACAGTGACTGGGTATAGGACCCCACAGTGACTGGTAACGAAACCAGTTACGGTAATGTATGTTTCTTTCTACTTAATCCTGTAACGGGCATCCACATTAATCTCTGTTTTTAGATCCAAAACTGCCCTGGATCCGATATTGTGATTAAAGGTTTTAATTCAAAAAAAACAAAGGCATCCAAACCTGCAAAATAATATAAGGTAGGGCAAATCCCCCCAACCCTATGACGGGTATAGATGGCCCACAGGGACTGGTATAAGAAATGCCCACAAGGACTGTATAAGATGCCCACAGTGACTGGTACAAGATTCACACTGACTGGTATAAGGAATGGCCCACAGTGCGGGTATAAGGTGCCCACAGGGACTGTTAAGATGCCCACAGAGCTGTAAATACAAGATTTCGCTTTTGAAGCCCACACATGAGCACCTACTAGCAGAACAGAGGCCCTTCCTCCTCCCCTGTCCCTTCCCATTCTGGTGTGCACCCCAACGTTAGCAACTGAACTTTTTACTGCCTTTCTGCCCGTCTTTCTATTCTACGGGGGTGGGTGGGGGGGGCCTGTGGCATGCGCACAATGTTTCATTTTGCTTAACGCAAAAAATGCCCTGTTTGCACCAATAAAAAATACTATGGCACTAACAGGGATAAGGAGCCGAGCAACTTGTGTCTCTAGTAATCTTCTGATTGGCCCTTTTCTAACAGTAGTGGCTTGGTGTGGTGGAATATTGAGTCCATGCAAGTCTCCAGCCTATTCCCCGTGTTTCTCTTGAACCCAAGTCTGTTTCGTCTAAGTAGGAAGTATTGAGAGTCTCCCTATGGCTGACCTAGATCTATGCCCTTTTACTTTCACCCACAATTAATGGCCGGGGGGAGACAACGTCAGATATTGAGACAGATTAAATCCCTACACTCTCCCCTTACGTGTCTATATGATTTCTTGTCTCCGATCGGCTGTTGGAGAGATCCAATCAGGTATTGTGAAAGCACTTGACGTGTTTAAAGTCCCCGGTTGACCACCAGCGTCATCTGTCGGAGCGGAGAGCAGGAAACTTCTGATCAATCCCAATTTGTCTGCCTAACAAGGTTATGCTATCGTGGGACTTTCCCATGAGAGAGGGCAGAGGGGAAGATTTCCTTTTCGCTATGTGTGTTTTCCTATCAGAGCTCCTGGGAATCTTCAGGCGCAGGCCTCAGACAGGCTGCTAAAGTTATTGAATCAAGAACATTATTTGGCTCGTCTTTCCTGAACCACCATAGCAAATAAAATGAGGTCACCTGACATTATCCATTATATGTATAAACAAAGGTTTATTCAATAAAAGTTCTTATTATTTAACATGGTGCTAATTTGCCCCCACCAGATCAGATGTAAGCTTTCAAAGTTAATAAGTTCTGATTGGTTTGGTGCCAAATAGCACATTTAAATGATAGAACTATTTTTAATAACCCTATAGTCCATGTTACAGTACAGTATAGTATAGTATAGTAATGTATTGTATAGTAGAGTAATAGTATAGAGTGTATAGTATAGTAATGTATAGTATATAGAGTATGTATATTATTAAGTAATGTATATATAGTAAATGTATGTGTATAGGTATGTTGAGTAATGTAATAGTATGAATACTGTAGGTACAGTACATGCAGAAGTATTTGTAATTTAAGTCCGGTATAGTATACTAATGTATAAGGTGTATAGTATAGTATAATATAATGTATAGTATGTAATGTACAGTATTAGTAATGTATAGTATATAGGAATGTACTGCATATTATGGAGTATCGTATTTTATAGGTAGGTAGTATAGTCATGTATAGTAGACTGTAGTAAACTGTACAAGCATAGTATAGTATAGTAATGTATATATATATGAATAGTACTGTATAATATGTATACTGTAGTAGCATACCAAGCATAGTAATTGTAATTTAGTACAGTATATATAGTAATGTATAGTGCATCGGCTCCGTATAATTCTCGTCTATAGTTCAGTATCATAGTCTAGTACTGTATCACGTCTCGTATGTATAGTATCCAGTTAGTATGTTCTAGTATAAGTATCGTATACTGTAAGTACAGTCAGCATGTAGAGTAATGTAATAGTACAGTATAGTATATTGGATTACAGCATAGTAAGGTATAGTACAGTACAGTCACAGTCATACTATTTGAGGTTGAATAATAAATCTAGTCCACCTCCTCACAATACCCACTTTCCTGTCTAACATTTTGATCCAGTGGAAAGGGGTGGAAAATCCACTTTGAATGGGCACAAAATCTTTCCGACTCCCATGAAATGATTTAAATTGTTCAAGTCGATCCTAACACGATAATGAACAATAAATGTTTGTTTAACAGAAGACTGTTTTATTTTAATTTCTTTTTATTCAAACTTCCTTGTGCTTTTCAGATAACATGAACTGTAGGACAAATATTTTATTAAACTTGTTACAACCTGACTAGAATGATACTAAAGATAAATATACCATCATAAAGTTTCATCCCGTTCGGTTCTTAATAGGACCGAGCGTCACTGACTTGCTTTGCATGGCTGTTGGTGATTACAATATTATATAAAACTGTGACTGAATTATTAAATTCTTCATCAGACGGAATATGTTATTTCTCTCCAAATCACGCCCGTACGTTCAGTTTAACGAGATTATTTTTATCCTCTGACAGTTCCAAGGGGAAGTTTCTGAGACCGAATGACCTGGTGGTTGCCAATCTAACGGTTTTAGCAGGGCCCACCTTATAACCCCAAACTGGAACGCAGTTTATAATATTATCAGTGGGGATCCAGCCACACTTCACCATCAGACAGACCCATAAACCAACGAGGTGTTCGTACCCGTGATGAAAGGCAATTACAGTGTGCCTATCTATCCCCTATAAATCCATCATTTTAATCATCTCACCAATAATCGCTCTGTAGACTACTACATAACTACAAATGACATCCAAGTCATCTGCTCAGCCCACTTTCCAACCCGAAATGAATATTTAATTATGTCCTACTTCAATGACTTTCGTCTTTATTGCGAATTTTATTTCCCTAACTATAAACATCCTGTAGCCATCTGTACCACTGAATAGACAGGCTATTAAAAGTCACTGCTGCAGCTGGCATTGAGACGTAATTGACATAGTTTACTCTTTCCTGTACTGTTTAGACATAACCAATGGTCCTCATATTGAATTTGAGTTACTGTAAGTTACAGGTTTAGTTTAAATTCAGCAATCCGTGTGTATGGAGCGGAGACCTCACTAGCTCTTAAACTCCTAAATTGAAGGAAAATCCAATGTTACTGGACAGCATTTGACTTGGTACAGGGACGATGTTGTACAGTACTCTAGAGGGTCTTTATGACAGTCCCATGAATCTCCCTGTGATATTGTGGTCACAATCTGTCCTTGTTTGTCCTACTATTCCCTCGACTTAACTTTCCTTCCTCTTCCCAAGAGCTCTATGTTGAGATTGACAGTCATTGCGGCCTTTGGATTTAGTTACAGAATGTATCCAACACAGACCTAGGACCAGTATAAAGCATGGAATCCCTTGTAGTCATAATATTGTATTGGCATAAGATCCATACTAGGAACATTGTATGGTGGAATTAGATTTCCCATTTTACTACAAATGTAATATTCTTTCTAACAGATGTGGAACCTGTCATGCATTTACTCCTATGACTGTGACTGCATCTCAACCTGCTGTACTGTATCTCTGTCCTCTCAGTAGCCTGGTGTTATGAGATGAACAAGCCTTTTTTTTTCTGCTGAATGTCAGGTGACCAATCAACTCCTCTAGCCGGTGGATTCAGATGTCTCTATACCAGTCTAGCGGCAGCGTGACCATATCCATCACGGATGTGAATGAACCGCCTTATTTCTCCCCTGAGACGAGCCCATTAGGAAGTTTAGGGGAGAATCGTCCAGGCAGACTGCTGACCACTTTCTCAGCCGTGGACCCTGATCGCTCTATGCAGCAAGCACTCAGTAGTCCGGTGGTATTACATTCAATGTCTTGTCTAGGTCAATAAGGTGGATTTTGGGCTTTCTGGTTTCCAAATTTTCAATAGAGATGTCCGAATTTTGCAACTTCGGTCCGCTCGGCAAAACTCCCCTTCGAAAATAAGGGAGGATTCTTCGGAATACGGACCCTCTGTCCAAAAATGTGAAAATCTGCGAAATTTTATTCACTAGGTGATTTCTCGTAGTGTTCCCGTATTTTCGAAATACGAAAATCCCGTAATTTAGAAAAATTTTCGAAAATGCGGTTCGGAAGTTCGGAAGGTCGGAAATTCCCGGAAATCTGTGCGATATCCGCCGTCGTTAACGAGGGAAATCCGACGTGGATCCGGCTTCGGATCCACAACCGGGCCATCACTATTGTCAATCACAATACCACACTGTAAGAATTATTTAAAAGAATGAATTACACTAGACATCATTCACTCTACTGGGGTGTCTGTTAATCAGAATATTTATCAGTTTTATTGTGTTTTAATACGCCATGTTATCTAAGACAAGTATCGAAAAAGTTTATTTCTGTCAAAACCTTACAAATCAACTTTACTATTCTTTTTTTAAAAGTTCAGGCTAATATCTTTGCTTTTTAATTAAAATACTGTAATTTCCTAACCAAATGTATTCTCCATAGCTTTTAACCACCCCTCCCCCTCCCTCTGCGGCACGGTCATGCTCCAGAGGGAGAGTGACTTGTGCCTCTGTAACGTAGTCCTACTGAACTATGGAAATTATCTGCAAGACTTGAAATGACTTAGATGATATCTGATGAATTTAATTAGATCTTAAATTATTATCCTTGGAGAGAAATACTTACCGTACGTAAAACTGGTTGGGAAATGATGCCCAGTACAGCAGGCTCAAATGAACGAGGAGGGTTGAGGCTTCTCGTGACCCTCGTCACCTCCCCAATCTCCAGGTACAGGGGAATGAAACCATGTAACTTGGGAAGTTGAAAGCTGCCGGTGCTGTCTCTTCTCCCAGAGATATGTTTGCAGTTTCATTCCCTTTAAGACATTTCTTTTCTCTTACGTTGATAGAAGATTCATGAAACGATGATATAGATTAATAAGGAAGGGAAGAAAATGTTTTGATTATTTCCAAGAAAACAAGACATTCTAGGAGGAAATCAAATAATTAAATCTATTTCAATATTTATTATAACAATCCCGGACACGGCAGAACAAGCGTCAATGCTCATTTGTGAATTTGTTGAATTCATGTTTTCATGGAACTGTTCCTTATTCTACATCAGTCATGAGGTTGCTGGGAGATGTAGTCCAGCAACATTTAAAGGCATATCCATCTTTAAAGAAAAAATATCCTCCCCCCTGCATGCCTTTGTTAGATATAAACCGAACAACTTCAGGCTCTTTTCCTCCATTATCTAACAACACGGGCTGTATCTTTGTTTCTTGCCGCAAGAACTTTTGGACTGGACTATTGTGCTCTGTGGTTTAGTGTCGGTCTCATAATTCTCATTAAACAAAAATTTTTGGGGCAAAACCGACACGGTGAGAGCGACACGTAGCCAGAATGTTTACATCACCGCCACTAGGGCGGTATCCGAAAGTACAGTATAAAATGGCCATGGAATAGACACCCCAAGGTTACTGAAATGCCCCGACAAGTGTAGGATACAAGAACCATCTGACAAATATAACAAGGAACATTCTGCTCACAATGAGTTGTCTGGTCCATAAACTATTTATTTATTACCTAAATTTCATGTTTACAGAATAGTTTACCTCGAAAACAAAGGATGGAGTAAAATATGCAAAAAAGGCCGGAGGAAGAACTATATTAAAAATGACCAGATATTCTACTCGTGTCCCAAAACTTCCCAAATAAAGATACATGATGGCAAGAATTAGAGAGAGCACATACTGTACCTATCATGATACATGGGAAACAATTCTCCACGACCTCCGCCTAGGACTATGATACAAAGAAACGAATTAACATCCCATTACCGCAATTCTAAGGAACACCCAACACGTGATTACTACAGATTGGGCTTCCCTACCAAAATGACTCCCCTAAGGAGGTGACAATTACAAGTACAATAAACTACTGATTATTACCAGAGATGAATACAGAATAACTGTCGGGTTTGCATGAAACTCTATCAGAAAACAAATTGTTTATCTTAGTTAATCATTTAAGTTGCAAACTATTCTTTTAATAAAAGGTTTTGTTTTGAATCGTTAAGAGTATAAGTACAAACCATCAACATAGCGAACAATGCAATATAACCAATTTAGATGATTCTACATCTACAACAGCTCCTATAAAACATAAGTCTTAGGACGTTTACAATGTAGTTTGGGCGCAATATATCGGTAAATACCACGAGGCCTCCTGGTCTTGATAGTAAAGTTTTATTACAGTGCTATAACAATCATCAACGCGTTTCAACTTCCATTCTTCATTTAAAGCAGTAAAGGAATAGTTGACTTTTCTGAGTGAACTATCCTTACAGGGAAAGTTTATAATACCTTTTACTAAAAGTCCTAACTCACACTCATGGATTTGGGGCTAGCAGTAAATGGTTTAGTGCATAAAAAAATGGTCATACAGCTAAAATAGGTCCCAACCACCCGATCAGACACACAACACTTTACTTTTCCAATTAAAAAATGCACAAGAACTTTGAAAACTGAACCCAACGAAATAAATAACCCAAAATAAAACACGAATATTCACTGAATTATGAGGTTCTTCGCTTATTGCTGTAAATGAATTAAAGGGTACGTAACAGGCTGGAAAACAAGTTTTAAGTTTAGTGGAAAAGTTTGAAAAACTTTGCCCCCTTTTTCCCCTCTCATGCCTCGCCTGAGCCACCTTTCCTGCTGTAACGTTCCTGACATCTGTTTCTGTATTGTTGAATGTTTACTCTGCCTTCCGAAATTTCCCTGGATCTCCTTCGCTTGGCGTCAAAAATGTATTCCTCCGTTGGGTCCAGTGCGCGCGCAGATGTCAGTGATGTCAGCAAGACTTGCGCGCTGTGTGACCTCATCCTGCCCGATCCCGCCTCCCCTACATGAACCTACTCTATCGTCAATTCAACACTCTTGGAGAAAATTTAAACACCTATGATATTCACCCAACATTAAAACAATTACAATCAACCCTTATAAATTTGTAAACAACTAAAACTAAATAAATTCCCTGGACCTCTTTACAATTAAGTACTAGAAACATTTTTCTGAAATAAATGAAACTCACAGAGCTGAGAAATAACCCACAGCTGCAATTACAATGCCCCAAAAACCAGACAAATCAGCCAAGACCTAGATCACTAATTAAACAACAACATTCAACTCTATACAAAATCTTTGTGATCAATCGAGCTTACACAAGGTCCAACAAACAACAATGGCAGAAATATAGAACAATTACAATACAATTAAAAATTCATAATCCTTCATTATGGGGTCACTAGCTGCAGAAAGTGTTGCACTTAATTTGGAATCCGAGGACCCAAAATTCTCCTATCACTCTATCTATCTATCTACCTACCTACCCATTATATCTATCATCTATCTATTCTATCTATCTATAACTATTTAATTATCATCTATCTTCTATCTATCTATCTATCTACCTACCTACCGCCATCTCTCTATCATCTATCTATCTAGCTATCTATCCTCTATTTATCGTACAATATCATCTATCTTCTATCTATCTATCTATCATCCTATCTCTATCTATCTATCTATACTATCTATCTATCTATCTTGCTATCATCTATCTATCTATCTACCTACCCATACCATCTATCTATCAATCTATCTATCTCGCTATCTTCATCTGTTTATCTATCATCTACTAATCTACCTATCTTCTATCTACCCTACCGTACCCATCTATCTATCATCTATCTATCTATCATCTACATCTATTTATCTACATACCATCTATCTATCTATCTATCTATCTATCTATCTATCTCTGCATCTATCTATCATACTCTCTATCATCATCTTCTATCTATCTATCTATCTATCTATCTATCACCTACCTACCCATCTATCTATCAATCTATCTATCTACTCTATCTATCATCTTTATCTACATATCATCTATCGTATCTATCTATCTATCTATCTATCTATCTATCTATCTATCTATCATCTATCATCTAGCTAGCTATCTATCTATCTCTATCTACTATCTATCTCTCTAGCTATCTATCTATCATCTATCTCTCTATCTATCATCTATCTATTTATCTACATATCATCTATCTATCTATCTAGCTACTATCTATCTATCTTCTATCTAGCTATCTATCATCTATCTATCTATCTATCTACTATCTCTATCTATCGATCTATCTATCTTATCTATCTATTATCTGCTATCATCTATCATCTCGCCTATCTATCATCTATTTTAATTCTCATCTCATCTATCTATCACTGAAAAGAAACGCTTATCTCCCTTCCTTTTCCATCCTTTATAAACTCTAAAACTCTCTTAACTAAATCATCTTCCTTCTTTCTCTATCTATCTATCTATCTATCTATCATCTATCTATCTATCTATCTACTATCTATCTATCATCTATCTATCTATCTATCGCTCTATCTATCTATCTACTATCTATCTATCATCTAGCTACTTTCTATCTATCTATCACATCTATCCTATCTATATCTATCTATCTATCTATCATCTATCTATTCTATTATCTAGCTTCATCTATCTATCAATCTAGCTATCTATCTACTTCTATCTCTATCTATCTATCTATCCTATCATCTATCTATCGAATCTATCTATCTATCTATCTATCATCTATCTATCTATCTATCTATCATCTCCCTATCTATCATCTACTATCTATCCTAACCTTATCTATCTATCTATCCATCAGCTATCTATCTATCTATCTATCTATCTATCTATCATCTATCCTATCTATCTACTCATCTATCTATCTATCTATCTATCTACTATCTATCTATCTTCATCTATCTAACCATCTATCTATCTATCTATCTATCTATCTATCTATTATCGATCATCTATCATCTTCTAATCATCTCATCTATCATCTCTCTATCGATCTATCGATCATCTATCTATCTATCTATCATCTATCTATCTATTATCATCTTCTATCTATCATCTATCTATCTATCTATATATCTATCCTCGATCTATCTATCTATCATCTAGCTATCACTCTATTTATCGCTACATATCATCTATCTATCTATCTATCATCTATCTACTATCTATCTATCTATCTATCATCTATCTATTTCTATCATCTATCTATCTATCTATCAATCTATTTATCTACATATCATCTATATCATAATCATGCTTCTATTTCTCTATCTCTCTATCATCTATCTATCATCTATCTATCTATCTTACTAATCTATCTATCCTTCTTTATCATCTATCATCATCTATCTCTCTATCTATCATCTCTATCTATCATCTATCTATCATCTATCTATCTATCATCTATCAATCTATCTATCACTATCATCGATCTATCATCTTCAATCTATCTATCATCTATCTATCTCTCTATCTATCCTATCATCTCCTTCTATCTATCTATCTAATCTACATTCTATCATCTCTCTATCTGTCTGTCGGGTCTGTCTGTCTCTATCATCTCCTATCTACATATCTATCTATCTATCTACTAGTCTATCTATCTATCTATCTATCTACTAATCATCTATTTTATCTACATATCTCTCATCTATCATCTAATCTTCTATCATCTATCCTCTATCTATCTCTCTATCTATCTCCGCTATCTTCTATCTATCTATCATCTATCTATCTATCTATCTTCTATCCTTATCATCTATTTTATCTACAGATCATCTATCTATCATCTATCTATTTTATCTATCTATCATCCTATCTATCTATCTATCTATCTATCTTAATCTATCATCTATCTATCTATCATCTTATCTATCATCTATCTATCTATCTCTATCTCATTCTATCTATCCTTATCATCTATCTATCTCTATCAATCTAGCTATCATCTAGCTATCTCGATCTATCATCCTATCAATCTATCTATCAATCTATCTATCTATCTCATCTATCTATCTACATCTCTATGCATCTATCTTCTGTCTGTCTGTCTGTCGGTCCTATCCTTCTATCATCTACCTTATCTACATATCTATCTATCGATCTATCTATCTATTCTATCTATCTATCTATCTATCTACTACGATCTACCTACCCACCTACCCACCCATCCATCCATCTCTATCTATCCATTTACTCGTGTCTTTATCTATCTCTGTCATAGCTCTCTCTCTCTCTGTCTATCTTCTGGTTTCCCATCTCCCCCCTCTCCCCCCTCTCTTCTCTGTCTCTCCCTCTGTCTTCTACTGTATCCCTCATCCTCTCCTCCCCCCCCCCCCCCCCCTCACCCCCTCTACTGTAATCCTCCCCCCCCCCCCCCTTCTCTGTCCCTGTCTCTCTCTCCCTTACGGTTTGGCAGACACCATACCTTGTCAGTCCCAGGTCACAGTCAGTCTCGTTCCACAGTGTTCAGGTGTAGAGACCCTACTCGCACCTGGGTTGTAATGTGGACTCAGTAGCAGTGTTAGATACGAGGGGGGTCAGTGTGCTGATAGGAAGAATTAGGGCATCCTCACCATCTTCTGCAAGTGACATCCTCCCACTTTTATTACAGAGACGGGAAGAGTCCAATTACCCACCCGTAATTTAACTGGTGACATTGATACCCATTCTTTGGTTCAGACACCTGGGGTCAGCAGCCTGACTGAAAAATGATTTATTTCTGCTAGATCCTAACCTGGTGTTCCCCCGGACATTTAATGACCTTTAGAAAGACTTTCCAACTCAGAGGCAATTTCTTTATTGCTTTGTGCATGAACCTTGTCTTCCCCTTTGTAGCTGAATATTAGTATTTTCTGGGTCCAGTTTACTTGCCCTTTGTTACTGTCTTTGACCACTGACTTGTTTTTGGGAATGGAAAAACCTTTTTAATGTTAGAGAATAAACCAAGTAAAGGTGAAGTGCATTTCCTCCCCAGCAGGAACATAATTAAAAAACAAGGTCATTTCACCCAACCGGTGTAATTTACCAATTACCATCATGATAAGTTTAATGAATGTAAGAGATCAGTGTCCCAATATAAAAACAACCGATGAAACTTTCCTGAGAATCGTTAATTTAACCACAATCTAATCCTGTTAGAATCATTAATTTGATTTAATGAAAATCTTTATGCAAAAAAAATCACATTTGTTATCCCGGAAATTGCTGATTAAAGACCCTTAAGTTTCTATGGATAGAGTTTTAAAGTCAGGAAAATCTATCACTAAAGGGTGAAGTCACTTCTCTCTCCCACTGTCCCAGTGTACGATTGGCGCTAATTAATAAGATTTATAATGTTGATTTCTATAGAGCTGGTACACACAGTAACGATAAAGCGTTGGATTCTGATGGACGAAGCTTTAATTAAAATCGTGAGTGTGTGTCGTAATCTTTCCTCCTGAACCAGCTCGCATCCACCAAACGTTCCCCTCCTGGCTTGTGTCATTCGGGAAACAACGGAAAGTTTAGTTTACTTTCAAGGCCCATAGAATGGAAGGTATCATTTATCATTTACATGTGTATTTAGTCTGATTTTATTTATTTTTTTCTACTCAGATACTCGAAACTGTCAGACCCCCGGCCAACTGGCTGACCATACACCAAAATGGCCAAGTCTTCACCACGGTGCCTTTGGATCGGGATCTCCTCCCGTTCGTCCAGGACTACGTCTAACGAGGCAAATTCCTGTCTCTAGACAACGGTAGGTGGGCGAGTGATTGAGACGGGTGCTTTGATTAAGACGTGATAAATTATAATTTGGTGGGTTTTTGGGTTAACACCCTACACGGTAAATGGTTACTTGATGGGTCCTGTTCACGTGGGCAGGTGTGTCCCCACCCCACTAGTGGCACTGGCACATTCTCACCATCTCATTTACATCAACGATAATGCCCCACGAACTCTGCTTTCCCCCAAGGAAGGACATGATCTGCGAGAGGCCGAACGGCCACGGTATCAACATCACGAAGCAGTCTGACTGACGTGGACGCGCAAGCCGAGCGCAGACCCTTTTTGTCTTCCGAGCTGCCAACATACCGTCCCACTATTTCGCCGGAACCTGGACTCTCAACAGGATAACAGTGAGACTGGTTGGGGACTTCGGTATAAATTAAAGGCACGTAAACTGTGCTAGAAATACCTTCTTCTCAACGTAGCAGGGAATTCAATAAAAACTGGTTTTTTTTTTAAATATGATGCTATTTTTTTACAATCGGACTTTTTTACACCTTTGAAAGCTAACCTGTGATTTATTTTGGGTTAAATAACTTTTATTGACTACCTCCTTAATTTTTCCTTATAGCTTTATATAAGCTTAGGAATGTATCAACTACCTGCTGCCTGGTCCACCAGAAGGGCCGCCATTTTAACGTGGATATTGGAAGTAATAGTATTTTTGCTGGCCTACATGCATAGAATGAAACACTGGTCCTTACTTGTCATCACAACACAATAAAAATAATGTTGTTCCCAGAGCCTTTCAGTAGAAAAATTTCCTAAAGTAACCAAGTTCTTGTGCTTGTGAAGATTCCCATTATTCAGGTCACGGTACATCTGTTGTATTTTCCCCAGTAGTTTAGGCTCAGTTTAAGTATTATCTTTGGTATTCCTTAGATCAACTGGCCTTGAATGTTTACTCGTTGAAGACGTTTCGCTAGTCACAAACTGGAGCTCCCAATTCAGAATGCTTGGTAGCCAGAAATCGGTTATGAATATACCCTCCTGGAATGGTCACACTCATCACCTAACAGCAATGGGCCAGGGACCTCCATATAACAGCAAGAGCCAGGGAAACTCTTTTATTCAGCAAGGTATCAGGGACCACCATATAACAAAGTTGTCAGGGACCTCCTGAATGCAAGGTTCACTTTGCATTGTTGGCTAAGACATGTTTATTAACGCCCAGGTAACGACAGAAAGCGTTAAACAGCATTGTCATGGCATATAAATGGTGTAGAAGAAATAAAAAACATACTTTAAGATTGTAATGTTCAAACGGCAACAAGATCTTGGGCCCAAGGAACAGATTGGCTCACAAAGAGGTGTCAGGAGGCCATTTAATGTCAAATAAAGAATCAAACAACCTAATAAAGTGGGGGGTTCATACAATATTTCTACTACCGTATCATTGCTGTACAATCCTGAGCAATTTTGTAACACTTCTACCACAATGCAATCAACAACAACCTTGAATTTTAGTAGGTCCCTATACCTTGCTGTTTAATTTTGCAGGATATTATTAATCCTCCAAGAACTACACTCAAGTCCAATTGATCCTAACTGAATACAACAGATATGGGAAGTAGGCATACCAATCTGGATCTGATTTGAAATCCCTTGTTTTTGGTTTATTAGATTATTTTGTGCAGTAAATGACTCTCTTATTCGTTTCTTTTGGAAAGACCAGTTGTAAATCCTCACCCTTACCACTGGTATGTTGGCAGGTTAACCAACCAGCACGACTGAGCCTACAGATTGGTAATCTTGAGTCTGGGCGGCTACGATGTCCTCATCATTGTCACTGACTCCGGCCACCCTCCCCCTGTACAACACGTCCATCATAAAAGTGAAGGTTTTGGTCCCCCCCTTTTGTGATGCCACCAGATACGCACGACCATCGGCGCTGTGGCGCGGCTGGGCTGGGAACTGGGGCAATCTCTCTCTAGTCCTCATCTGCAACCATTATACTTCTATGTGAGTCTCTGAATACTCTGCTACTATGGGGCTTATCTTATCTTCCCAGTAAATTAATGGTCACCCCCTCCAATGCAATGATATATACAGTAGGTTTCACCCCCAACCCAGAATGTCATCTGCACCATTATCCTTCTAAGTGAGTCCTGTGATACTCCGCTACTATGGACTGATCTTTATCCATTACAGTCATGGTCACCCCTACCATGAAATTATATATACCGTAGGTTTATCACCACCCCACCCCAGAATGTCATCTGCCACCATTATCCTTCTATGTGAGTCCTTGAATTACTACTCTGGTCTACTATGGGGCTTATCTTATATTCCATTAAAGTCATGGTCACCCCCTCCAATGGAAATTATATATACGTAGTTTTATAACCCCCAACCTAGAAAATGTCTCTTACCATTATCCTTCTATGTGAGTCCTGTGATTACTCTGCTACATGGGGCTTATCTTATATATCCATTAAAGTCATGGTCACCCCTCCAATGGTACTTATATATTACAGTAGGTTATCAATCACCCACCCCCAACCCAAAATGTCATCTGCAACCATTTATCTTCTATGTTAGTCCTGTTATTACTCTGCTGCTACTATGGGGCTTAATATTATATTCCATAAAGTCATGGTCCACGCCCTCCAATGGAAATTATGTAATACCGTAGGGTTATCACCCCCAACCCGAAATGTCTCTGCCACCATATCCTTCTATGTGAGGTCCTGTGATTCTCTGCGACTAATGGGGCTTATCTTATATTCCATTAAAGTCTGGTCACCCTCCAATGGAAATTTATCTCATGAGGTTTATCACCCCACCCAGAAATGTCAGCTAGCACCATTATCCTTCTATTGAGTCCTGTGAATTACTCTGGCTACTATGGGACTATCTTATATTCATTAATTTCAGGTCCCCTCCCAATGGAAATTATATATACAGTAGGTTATCAACCCCCAACCCATAAATGGGGTCATCTGCAAGCCATTTACCCTTCTATTGATCTGTGAGTATCTGCTACTATGGGGCTTATCTTATTCCATTAAAGTCATGGTCCCCCTCCAATGGAAATTATCATATCCATTAGGTTATCACCTATCAACCCCCACCCAAAATACATTGCCCATTATCCTCTTCTATGGTGGAGTCCTGTGATTTACTCTGCTACTATGGGCTTATCTTATATTCCATTAGTATGGTCCCCCTCCCATGAAATTATATATACATTAGGTTATATCACCCACAACCAGAAATGTCATCTGCCCATTATCCTTCTATGTGATCCTGTGATTACTCTGCTAGCTATGTGGCTTATCTTTATTCCCATTAAAGTCATGGTCAACCCCTCCATGGAAATATATATACAGTAGGTTAATCACCCCCAACCCAGAAATGTCATCTGACCTTTATCAATCCTTCTATGTGAGTCCTGTGATTACTCTGGCTCTATGGGGCTTCTCTTATATTCCATACGTCATGGTCACCCCTCCAATGGAAATTATATTACGTAGGTTCTCACCCCAACCCCAGAAATGTCCATCTGCCCATTACCTTCTAGTGATTCCTGTGAATTAACTCGCTACTATGGGGCTTATCTTATATTCCATAAGTCATGGGTCCCCCTCAATGGAAATTTATATACAGTATGTTTATCACCCACAACCAGAAATGTCTCTGCAACCATTAGCCTTCTATTTTGAGCTTCTAATACTCTGCTACTATGGGTTATCTTCTTTCCATTAAGTCATGGTCACCCCTCCAATGGAAATTATATTACATAGGTTATCACCACCCCACCCAGAAATGTCAATCTGCACCATTATCCATTCTATGTAGTCCTGTATTACCGCTACTATGGGGCTTAATCTATATTCCATTACAGTCATGGTCACACCCCATCCAATGAAATTATATATACGTATCGTTATCACCCCAACCCAGAATGAACATCTGCACCATTATCCTTCTATGGCTGAGTCCCTGTGCTTACTCTGTCTATATGGGACTTATCTTATATTCCATTAAAAGTCCTGTCACCCCTCCAGGAAAATTATATATAAGTTTTAGGGGTTTTTTATCACCCCCCCCCCCCAGAATGTAATCTCACCATTATCCTTCATGTGATTACTGTGGTTACTCTCTACTATGTTGGCTTATCTTATTTCCATTAAAGTCATGGTCACCCTCCAATGAAATTATATATCAGTAGGTTATCCCCCCCAACCTCAGAAATGTCATCTGCAACCATTGTATCCTTCTATGTGAGTCCTGTGATTACTCTGCTACTAATGGGGCGTATCTATACTTCCATTAAAGTCCATGGTCCCCCTCCAATGGAAATGATATCTACAGTAGGTTATCACCCCCACCCAGAAATGTCGTAAAACAGTTAGTGGGAAGAACAGTCACCCGCTACTCTGTCCCTTGGGGAAGGGACAATCTCGGTGGGAATAAATCCGGACCCCAAAATCTTCACTTTCCCTAGCAAGGTGAATCGTAATCAAGGGAAATCATTAGGGGCAAATGTGTTGATCTAAAATAATCCCATGGTATCAGAATTCTGTAATCTCGGAATCTTCCCTTTGACTTTCATAATTTGTTTAGAGGGAGAAACGGAATTCATTGCATGTAGTTAATTCTTGTTTTTTTGAAGGCTAATCAGTGCGGCTTTTATCATTAGCTCCCGCATCGTCCTTTCAAATCCCAACTCTAATTATCTCACTGCTTTGGTTTGGGCTTTTTTTTATTTCGCTTTTGTTGCGAAAAACATAATAAAACTGTAAATAGTTTCCATCCATGAGATTCGTTTAACAAAAATTCCACCCCCAAATTGTTAAAATGGTTTGGAGATCGAAATAATATCCTCATATCCCCTCCCACAAGGGAATACTGTAACTTTCATAACTGCACAGACCCATCTCCTTCGTTTATAATCAACAGATGCTAATACTGTTAACTTTATAACTGACCAGAACACATCTCCTTCCGTTTAATAATCACGAGGAAATACTGTAAACTTTATAACTGAACAGAGACCGCCTCTCCTTCCTTTTATAATCACAAGGCAATACTGTAACTTTATAACGGAACAGAGTACGTCCTCCTTCCGTTTATAATCACGAGCGGGAAATACTGTCACTTTTATAACTGAACAGAGACTCTCCTTCCGTTTACTAATCACGGGGAAATACTGTAACTTTAATACTGAACAAGACAATCTCCTTTCGTTTATAATAACATAGGGAAATACTGTAACTTGCTAACTGAACATACACATCTCTTCCTTTATAATCACAGAGGAAATCCTGTAACTTTATACGAACAGACACAATCTCCTTCTTTATAATCACAGAGGGAAATACTGTAACTTATAACTGAACGACACATCTCCTTCCGTTTTATATCACAGAGGGAAATACTGTAACGTTTAAACTGAACAGAGACGTCTCCTTCCGTTATAATCACAGAGTTAAATACTGTAACTTTATACTGAACAGAGACGTCTCCTTCCGTTTATATCACAGAGGGGAATACTGTAACTTTATACTGAACGACGAAAACATCCTCCTTCCGTTATAATCAACAGAGGGAAATACTGTAAACTTTTACCTGAACAGACACATCTCTTCCGTTTCTCATAAACGAGAGGGAAATACTGTAACTTTACATAACTGAACAGACACATCTCCTCGTTTATAATCACAGAGGGAACTACTGTAACTTTAATAACTGACAGAGACGTCTCCCTATCGTTTTATCATCACAGAGGGAAATACTGGTAACTACTTTATAACTGAACAGAAGACAATCTCCCTTCCGTTTTACTCCATAGAAAACTGTAACTTTATACTGAACAACCTGAACAGAGACGGTCTGTTCCTTTTAACCGTTTAAATAGTAAGTTTATTAAAGGCTACTAGAGGGGGAAATACTGTTACTTATCCTGAACAAGGGGAGCCATCTCCTTCCGTTATAATCACGAGGAAATACGTACTTTTATAATAACTGACACAGAGACAAATTCATCCATCCAGAGTCATGGTATATCTGTAATATTCATTCATCCAGGTCATGGTATATCTGTAATCATTCTCTCATCCAGGTCATGGTATATCTGTAAATATTCATCCATCCAGGTCATGGTATAGCTGGAATATTCATCCATCCAGGTCATGGTATATCTGTATATTCATTCATCCAGGTCATGGTATATCTGTAATATTCATTCATCCAGGTCATGGTATATCTGTAATATTCATTCATCCAGGTCATGGTATATCTGTTATTCATCCATCCAGGTCATGGTATATCTGTAATATTCATTCATCCAGGTCATGGTATATCTGTATATCATCCATCCAGGTCATGGTATATCTGTAATATTCTATCCAGGTCCATGGTAATATCTGTATATCATCCATCCAGGTCATGGTATATCTGTAATATTCATCCCCAGGTCACGGTATATCTGTAATATTCATTCATCCAGGTCAGGTATATCTGTAATTCATTCATCCAGGTCATTATATCTGTAAATTCATTCCATCCAGGTCATAATATATCTGTAATATTCATCATCCAGGTCATGGAATATCTGTAATATCATTCATCCAGGTCCAGGTTATCTGTAAATTTATTCATCCAGGTCACGGTATATCGTAATATTAATCATCCAGGTCACGGTATATCTGTAATATTCATCCATCCAGGTCACAGTATATCTGTAAATATTCATCATCCAGGTCACGGTAATCTGTAATATTATTCATCCAGGTCACGTAATATCTGTAATATTCATCCATCCAGGTCACGGTATATCTGTAATATTCATCCATCCAGGTATGGTATTTCTGTAATATTCATCTCAGTCGTATTCTGTAATATTCATCCATCCAGGTCACTGGTATTCTGTAATATTCATATCCAGGTCACGGTATATCTGTAATATTCATTCCATCCAGGTCAGGTATTCTGTAATATTCATTCATCCAGGTCATGGTATATCTGTATATTCATTATCCAGGTCACTGTATATCTGTAATATTCATCATCCAGGTCATGGTAATCTGTAATATTTATTCATCCAGGTCATGGTATATCTGTATATTCATTCTCCAGTCCTGGTATATCTGTAATATTCATCCATCCAGGTCACGGTAAATCTGTAATATTATTCATCCAGGTCACGGTATATCTGTAATATTCATTCATCCAGGTCACGGTATATCTGTATATCCATTTATCCAGGTCACGTATATCTGTAATATTCATTCATCCAGTCATGGTATTCTGTAATATTCATTCCATCAGTCATGGCTGAATATCATCATCCAGTCTGGTATCTTAATATTCATTCATCCAGGTCACGGTATATCTGTAATATTAATTCATCCAGGTCATGGTATATCTGTTGTATTCATTTAGATCAACTGGACTTAAAGTTTAGTTCTTAGTCTTCAAGGAATACAACGGATATACTAGTAAAAATAAATTATTGTTGTAATGTCTTTTTCAAATACTGTACTGTCCCTTTAATCGTTGCATGTGCTTATTTAGATACGATGAGTCTATTGATTAACCGGTGGAGATAAAAATAGAAGATAGAGATACGGGGGGCATCAGATATAATAACTCTTTGTCCTATCAGGTTGGATTATTGAATTTTAACTTCTTTTGCTGAAATGTAAGATTAGGTTCTGGGAGTCGATTTATTCCACCAAATAGTCACAGTTCCGTGCATTGACTGGCAGCGTATTGTGCCCTCTCGTTATTCCGACTTGCTGGATCAATAAAAGCAATTACAGTCTGTATAAGGGAGAATTCCTTACTCACTTTCTCTAAATATTATTTTCTTTATTGGGACTGCCTCATTGCTTCAACGTGGTTTTCTGTGGACTGAACTGACCTTAATCCTTAGGGCTTTGCAAATTATAGAGACCAATTATTTTTTCACCTGTGCTACACCTCCCTTTACTAATGGTTTATAAGAAACTCCCTCATATAGATTCATTTGCTACAAGAAGGTGGTTGGAATGTGGTTCACAAGCTTCTCCTAGATCACAGGGATTGGAATAGAAGATAGGGACACTTATTGAGGCTTCTCCTAGATCACAGGGTATTGGAATAGAAAGATAGGGACACTTATCGAGGCTTCTCCTAGATCACAGGGGATTGGAATAGAAAGATAGGGACACTATTGAGGCTTCTCCTAGATCACAGGGGTTGGAATAGAAAGATAGGGGCACTTATTGAGGCTTCTCCTAGATCACAGGGGATTGAATAGAAAGATAGGACACATTGAGGCTTTCCTAGATCACAGGGGATTGGAATAGAAAGATAGGGACACTTATTGAGGCTTCTCCTAGATCACAGGGGTTTTGAATAGAAGATAGGGACACTTATGGAGCTTCTCCTAGATCACAGGGGATTGGAATAGAAAGATAGGACACTTATTGAGGCTCTCCTAGATCACAGGGGATTGGAATAGAAAGATGGGACACTTATTGAGGCTTCTCCTAGATCACAGGGGGTTGGAATAGAAATGGGACACTTATTGAGGCTTCTCCTAGATCACAGGGGTTGGAATAGAAAGATAGAGAACACTTATTGAGGCTTCTCCTAGATCACAGGGGTTGGAATAGAAAGATAGGGACCTTATTGAGGTTTCTCAACTGATTATCAGCTGGGGGCTGTAGATAAATGGAAATTCAATCTCGTAGGCGCTGTTCTCCCAGCCTGGCTCTTTGTTCAAAGTGACAGTTTGCAATCCCACCTGCTATAACGTCTTTCTATCTTCGGTGTCTCGTCTACTAGATATAGTCTGTTGGCCGGGACGTCAGACCTTGGTCCCATTGGTCTTTTCTTCCTCCGTCATCATTCAGAAGTCCTTGAAGAGAAAACCCTTCACATCCTTTGACAGAGTCAAATTTAATGGGCTGATGAACAAGACATTGAACAAGGAGAATGTACTGTATTGACCAGTGGCGTAACTACAGCCCCCACTATAGTGGAGGGACCTGGGGACTAATAGTATATCTGGTCATGGTATATCTGTAATATTCATTCATCCAGGTCATGGTATATCTGTAATATTCATTCATCCAGGTCATGGTACATCTGTACTATTCATTCATCCAGGTCATGGTATATCTGTAATATTCATTCATCCTGGTCACGGTATATCTGTAATATTCATTCATCCAGGTCATGGTATATCTGTAATATTCATCCATCCAGGTCACGGTATATCTGTAATATTCATTCATCCAGGTCACGGTATATCTGTAATATTCATCCATCCAGGTCATGGTATATCTGTAATATTCATCCATCCAGGTTATGGTATATCTATAATATTCATTCATCCAGGTTATGGTCTATCTGTAATATTCATTCATCCAGGTCATGGTATATCTGTAACATTCATCCATCCAGGTCATGGTATATCTGTAATATTCATCCAATATGGTCATGGTATATCTGTGATATTCATCCATCCAGGTCACGGTATATCTGTGATATTCATCCATCCAGGTCATGGTATATCTGTAATATTCATCCATCCGTGATAGGTACTATGTAGTAATGTAGTAGTAACATAACATAGATGGAGGATGTACGGTGATAGGTACTGTGTAGGATAGGTACTATGTAGTAACGTAGCAGTAACATAACATAGATGGAGGATGTATGGTGATAGGTACTAGAGATGTCTCTGTTCAGTTTTATAAGAGGTATCAGGATTTCCGTCTGTGATTATAAGAAACGGAAGGATGATGTCCTCTGTTCGTTATAAGTTTTACAGTATTATTCCGTCTGTATTAAACGGAAGGAGATGTTCCTCTGTCAGTTATAAAGTTACAAGTATTTCCCTTGTGATTATTAGAAGAAGGAGAACGTCTCTGTTTCATTATAAAGTTTTACAGTTTTCCCTATGTGATTAAACGGAAGAGACGTGTGCTGTTCAGTATAAAGTTACAGTATTTCCCTCTGGGATTATAAACGGAAGGAGAATGGTCTCTATTCATTATAAGTTACAGTATTTCTCCCTCTGTGATTATATGAAACGAAGAGACGTCTCTGTTAGTTAATAAAGTACATATTTCCCCTCTGTGCTATAAACTGAAAAGAGAGAACTTTCTGTTCACGTTATAAAGTTTCACAGTATTTCCCTCTGTGATAGAAACGGAAGGAACGTTGTCTTTCAGTTATAAAGTTTACAGTATTTCCTTCCCTCTGGATTATAACGGCAGGAGATTGTCTCTGTTCAGTTTTAAAGTTACAGTAATTTCCCTCTGTGATTATGAACGGAAGGAGACGTGGCTGTTCATTTATTAAGTTAGCAGTATTTCCCTCTGTGATTATAAACGGAAGAGAACGTCTCTCTGTTCAGTTATAAAGTTTACAGTATTTTCCTGTGATTATAAACGGAAGGAGACTCTCTGTTCATTTATAAGTTACAGTTATTTCCTCTGTGATTATAAACGGAAGGAGATGTCTTCTGTTCATTATAAAGTTACAGTATTTCCCTCTGTGATTATAAACGGAAGGAGAGCGTCTCTGTTCAGTTAAAATTAACAGTATTTTTCCCTCTGTGATTATAAACGTAAGGAGACGTCCCTGTTATCGTACGGAAGGAGACGTCTCTGTTCAGTTATAAAGTTACAGTATTTCCCTATGTGATTATAAACGGAAGGAGACGTGTCTGTTCAGTTATAAAGTTACTAGGCAGGTCAGTTTGAAGAAGGAAACCATGATATATTTCATTTGGGTTAGAACGTTGGCTGAGCAGATGACTTGGATGTCATTGTAGTTATGTATTAGCTCTACAGAGCTGAATATTGGTGAGATGATAAAATGATGGATTTATAGGGGATAGATAGGACACTGTACTTGCCTTCATCACGGTTACGACACCCTCGTTGGTTATGGGTCTGTCTTGATGGTGAAGTGACTGGCTGGATCCCCACTGATAATCTTATAAACGCGTTCCAGTTTGGTGTATAAGGTTGGTCCCTGTCTACAACCGTTAGATGGCAACCACCAGGTCAATTCGGTTTCGGAACTTCTCCTTGGAACTGTCAGAGGATAAAATAATCTCGTTAACTGGACGAGACAGCCGTGATTTGGAGAGAAATAACATTATTCAGTTGATTGAAGAATTAATAATAGTCACAGTTTTATATAATGACTTTTAATCACCAACAGCCATGCAAATGCAGTCAGTGACGCTCGGTCCTATTATAGAACCCGACGGGATAACGTTACTGACGGGATATTTATCTTTATTATCATTTCTATTCAGGTTGTAACAAGTTTAATAAAATATCTGTTCCTACAGTTCAATGTTTATCTGAAAAGCACAAGGAAGTTTAAATAAAATATACCAGTCACTGTGAGTGTCATTTACCAGTCACTGTGGGTGTTATTTACCAGTCACTTTAGGTGTCCTATATCAGTCATTGTGGGTGTCCTATATCAGTCACTGTGGGTGTCCTATACCAGTCACTTTGGGGTGTCCTTTACCAGTCACTGTGGGTGTCCTATACCAGTCACTGTGGGTGTGTAATGTGTTTATTACCATAACTACAGTAATGTGTTTATTACCATAACTACAGTAATGTGTTTATTACCATAACTACAGTAATGTGTTTATTATCATAACTACAGTAATGTGTTTATTAGTATAACTACAGTAATGTGTTTATTACCATAACTACAGTAATGTGTCTATTACCATAACTACAATAATGTGTCTATTACCATAACTACGGTAATGTGTTTATTACCATAACTACAGTAATGTGTTTATTACCATAACTACGGTAATGTGTTTATTACCATAACTACAGTAATGTGTTTATTATCATAACTACAGTAATGTGTTTATTGAGGACTCTTTATCATTATTTTACTAGAATACGGTAAGTACAATGAGTTTATTTCTGAGACCCCATTATGCAGGGATATTGGTTATTCATTATATATTATATCATTTACACAAATTCCTCAACTACATTAAGCTCATTGTATATAAGAGATAATGGAATACCAATATCCTGACCATAATTGGGGTCTCAGAGAACTAACATCATTGTAATTACCGTATTCTAGTAAATAATGATAAAGAGTCCTCTAGGTATCAGTGAAATAAATGTATTACTTCTTATTAACCACTCTGTAAATAGCACCGAGGCAACATTAGAGAAAAAAATGGAGTCTTCCTAAAGCCGGAGCTTGTGTACAGGAGAGGTCAATAAACCAGTAATACATTTTCTCCAGAGATACCTGTAGGGACTCTATTCCTACGTATTCTACTTTGAATATGACTTCCTGGCTGGGAAATCCTACAAGTCTATTTGGATTTTACTCCAATTTGAATTGAATAATTATATGAAGGACTTTTAAGCTTGCGTGACTTGGTGCACGGAATCTAAAAATGAACAATTATTGATGACGCGCGGTAAGTTATTCTATTTGGGAGAAGGAAAGGGCTGAATAAAAATAAAGGCAGACAAAATGAACGTTAATCTGCCAGGGACGCGCCTGTGTACATGGAAAAGATAAGGGCGCTGTTGGCTGTTTGTAAGGGGAGGTAAATAAATGGGACGAAATGATCTGAATGCCCAAATTCCCACAGAAATACTGTTAATTGTATTGGCTGGTACTGTAACATCCCAAACGCTGGATTGGTTAAAAAAAACAACACCCCAATTTCTTTTTTAATGGTGATTAAAGGGGCCAAGTTAATGCTTTTGTTTTGCGGTTGGTTTAACAGGCCTTCAGTGAGACTCCTATTGTTGCAGAAGGGAGATACTGTACGTGTGTTTACCAAAGATATTCTCTTGTATAAAAGGGGAATAGATCAAAAGAGAAAAATATTATTCTCCCTCTTTTAAAAGGTTCTTGGTAAGGCCTCATGGAATATGTGGTGCAGTTTTGGAATCCATAAGATCATCAGGTGACCCTGGGTACTTTGTTCATGATTTGATATCAATTAAAGGGGAACTATGGTTCCAAACAGGTGAGTTTAAATGAAGAAGGACACAGTTTCCTAACTTTAAAACGAGCCATCAACACTTCTCTACGTGCTCACAGCCCAAGATATACAGAAATGATGGACAGAAAGTTATGGGGGGGAGTCTGACATGGGACATTCCTAAAGCTTCGCCTGCACAGTGCCGCCGGAGAGCACGCTCAAATCCCTAAGTATGTGAGGGATACAGGAAGTCTCTCCTCCTCTGCTGTTGTGAAGGACCTGCAGCTGCCCAGAGAAGTAGGGAAATTCTACAGCCCTTCTCTCTACTATTCTGAAAACAGCCTCACTCTGTCTCCACTCTACTGAAAAGTCGTTTCCACAGAGTTTCAGGAGGTAGGGGGGGTGTCAGAGTGGCCCACAGCACCTAGAGCGGGTTGGGCCTAGGCCCCGCAGAGTGGGAGAGTTGAGGCACCCGTGAGTGGCGGAGCCACATGGGCTTGTAAGGGAAGGTGCCAATGGGGGGCCTGCCATGGAGGGACCATGGAGTCCATGAGTGGACAAGGGCGATTGACTGCAGGTTCAGAGCAGGAAGCAGGAAGTGCAGGGGACCAAGGTGGATGCTGGCGATGTGCTGCTGCCATCTCACACACAAAAAGTAAATATCTTCAAAACATATGTAAAATAAACACTGGAAATAAAATGCAAAAAAACTCTCAGGATGGAGACATTCCTATTCAATTTACCTAAAGTAATTTTAGGACCAAGATAATCTTTAAACGATAGAAACTTTTATTGAAATCTCTCTATATGTGTGTAAACTAAAGGGGGAATTGGAATTGGGGCAAGATAGGGTGGAGAAGGAAGGTGTGGTTGTTAAATAAAGGGTGGAAAGGATTTTGAAATTTATACGGACAGAAAAGCCTACATGAGTATAAATGTATAAAGTCTAAAGTTGTTGTTGTATGAAGAGGCAGAACCAAGTAAACTAGACTAAAGTAAAAAAAAAATAAGGAGATTAGCAAAACAAAGCAAGTCCAACCCCCAAAGAAGGAACAAACAATTACCCTAAAGAAATGGCAGGTAAAAGGATTTATAATAGGAGTGGTTAAATCCAAAAAAAACAACACATTACAAGAATGTGTTAAACCTTCGTCGTTGCTCGCCAATCCATAAAATAGTGTAGGTTTCCTTACAGTGTCTGAGATTGATCACCCCGAATTGATTGGTACCGAGTGACCGACAAAGAGTAAAAGGAATCATGTATAACACTGCACAATGAATACCACTATAAATGCAGATTAAAGGGTAACTGTGGTCTCAAAACACTGTCTTCATTGGACAATAAATCTATCCCATACTCTAAGACAAAGTCGGTTCAGGATCAATTTAGCAACTTGGAAAGTGCTGGAACACATTTACAGAAGCCATGTGGTCTCCGATGGGACAGGGTGATGGTTACGGAAAAAACCAGTGGCTCGTCCGGGGCTAACCGCGCAGTGGTCGGTAGTCTACACACTACAGACGAATCCAAGAATTCTGGTATCTCTGGATTTCCATAGAGCTTTAATAGACTGGGGGTCTGTCTGTGTGAAGTCTGATTTGGCATAAAATAGAAGTGTTAGAAGATTAGTTGGGGTTTATTTAAATGGCTGCGATAAAGAGAGATAAAAACAAATAAAAGAAAATGTGTAATAAAAAGCCGTGGAGAAGTTGTGTTTATGTGATCAGGGTAGCTAAGTTTTGTGTTCTTTAAAGCGAGTTAGAGGGCGAGATATTAGAAGAAACGATTGCCTTAATCTTACACACATTCCCAGAGCTAGAAAATAAACGTTTAAAGAAGTCGGAGCCTCGGCTGAGCCCAGAGCCTGAAAAAATAACGGGAATTTCCTAATTTCTAGTCTCGGCTCAAAAGAATACTTTTATATATTAAGTTTGTTTATACAGAACTCTCTCTAACCGTTATAATCCATATATAATGTCCCCCCCCCCCCACACAGGCCGAAAAGGGGCCGGGTATTTTCTACCTAAACGGTGCATTGTGTAAATGGCAACACATTAAAAAAAATGTTATTTTTCTCGAGTTCTCCCAAACATCTTTTCTGTAGATTGGTGGATCCATGTGTGGTTAGTCATGGGTTAAAGATATCTAGAATACATCGTATCTAGTGTTTAGTCACGGTGTTAAAGATATTAGAATACAACTATCTAGTGATATCCCGGTGTTAAAGATATTAGAAGTTACAATCTATCTAGTGATAGTCACGGTGTTAAAGAGATTTTAGACTTACAAATCGATCTGTGAGAGTCACGGTGTTAAAGATATAGAATTACAATCTACTGTGATAGTCACGGGTTTAAAGATATTAGAATTACAATCTATCTAGTGATATCACGGTGTTAGAGATATTAGAATTTCACAAATCTATCTAGTGTAGTCACGGTGTTAAAAAGATATTAGAATTACAATCTATCTAGTGATAGTCACGGTGCTTATTAATAGTAAGATATTAGATTTACAAATATATCTAGTGATAGTCCGGGTGTTTGTAAAAGATATTAGAATAAAATCTACTAGTGTAGTCACGGGTGTAACGATATTAGAATTACAATTATCTAGTGATAGTCCGTGTTAAAGATTTAGAATTTACAATCTATTCTGGATAGTAACGGGTAAAGATATAGAATACAATTATCTAGTTGATAGTAACGGTGTTAAAGATATTTTAGAATTACAATCTATCTAGTGATAGCACGGTGTTAAAGATATTAGAATTACAATCTATATAGTGTTAGGTCACGGTGTTTAAAGATATTAGAATTACAATCTATCTAGTGAAGTCACGGGGTTTAAAGTATTAGAATTACCTTCTATCTAGTGATAGTCACGGTGTTCGCGCATTCGCCTTTCTCTAATGTTGCCGTGCTATGTTACAGAGGCGTTAATAGAGAAGTAATACATTTATTTACACTGATACCGTAGAGGACTCTTTATCATATTTTACTAGAATACGGTAATCAATGATTTAGTTCTGCTGAGACCCCATTTTGGCAGGGATATTGGTATTCATTATACTATTATAATCATTACACAAACCTCAAACACATTAAGCTCATTGTTATAAATAATAATAAATATAATTCCCAGATTGCCAGGATATTTTATTCTTCTCGACTAATGTTCATTGGATTCCCCAAGCTTTTATTATAATGTCCTCAGCCCAAGAATGAAGGAAATATCTTTCTCTTGGACCATGTTAAACAAAATAAAATTCTGCACACAGGTATCTCACGATGAGCGATCACTTTGTATTATTCATTGTCTCACTAATGCAAACTTATTAAGTTATATATGGGGGGATGTGTTCACAAGGTAAAAACCACAAATAAAACATTTACTAATGCACGAACTGTAAAAAAACATCTTATCCCTATTCCAATTCATTTAACTTAATTAAGGGATCACTGAAACTTCACATTAAACCACAGGCTCGGAGTTCTCCATCAAACTCCAAACAATTTGTTACTAACTTATCTTGGACACTAGATATGATGAAATTAAGCCATGGAAGGTTAACAGGAAATAGACAATGCATGGTCCCACCCTACACAGCAGGCAGGTAACCAGACTGGGGGATTATTAGATATAAAGGACATCCCCCAGATGGAAGTCCCTGTGCAGTTGGAGAGACAATGAATAATTCTGCCTTTGTTACCAAATGTCTGCAATACCCCCCATGCCATTTCTCTATAGTTTTTACTCTGTGTGGGGCTATATACTGTGAATAAGATAAGGGGAAGCTCAGTGGTCTATAACAGGATTGAGTCTCGAATTCTTTCTGTCATATTTCTCATTAACAGTACGATTAGGGTAATTGACCTCTCTGTACACAGCTCAGGCTTTAGGAAGACTCCATTTTTTCTCTAAATGTTGCCGTGCTATGTACAGAGGGGTTAATAGAGAATGTAATACATTTATTTCACTGATACCTAGAGGACTCTTTATCATTATTTTACTAGAATACGGTAAGTACAATGAGTATTATATCATTTACACAAATTCCTCAACTACATTAAGCTCATTGTATAATATAATAATAATATAATTCCCAGATTGCCAGGATATTTTATATTCTCGTACTAATGTTCATTGGATTCCAAAGCTTTATTTAAATGTCCTCAGCCGTTTCCAGCCAGGAAGTTCCATATTCAAGTAAATCGGTAAGAATAGAGTCCTACAGGTATCTCTGAGAAAATGTATTACATGGTTATTGACCTCCTCTGGTACACAAGCTCGGCTTTAGGAAGAACTCCATTTTTTTCTCTAATGTTGCCTCGTGCTATGTACAGGGGGTAATAAGAAGTAATACATTTATTTCACTTGATCCTAAATGACTCTTTATCATTATTTACTAGATACGGTAAAGTACATGAGTTAGTTTCTCTGAGACACCCAATTATGTCAGGGATATTGGTATTTCATTATCTCTTATAGTCATTTACACAAGAATTCCTCAACACATTAAGCTCCTGTTTATAATTAATCTAAGTATAGTTCCCAGATCTTGCCAGGATATTTTATCTTCGTCGTACTAGTTTCATTGGATTCCAAAGCTATTATTTCATACTGTCCCAATAGCCATGAATGAAGGAAATATCTTCTCTTACATGTTAACAAAATAAATCTTGCCAACACAGGATCTCACGATGAGCAGATCACTTTGTATTATTCATTGTCTCACTAAGTGCAACTCTTTATAGTTTCATATGGGGGATTGTTCACAAGGTAAAAACCACAATAACATTCATAACTTGCCGACTTGTAACATCTTTATCCCTATGTACATTATATAACGTTAGTATGGGATCACTGAAACTTCACATTAAACCCAGCTCGTGTGTCTCCATCAACTCCATAACACATGTTTACTAACTTAATCTTGGCACTCAGAATGATAGAAATAAGCCATGGAAAGTTAACAGAAATAGCAATCGCTGGTCCCACCCTACACACGTGCAGGTAAACCAGACTGGGGATTATTACTATCAAAGGACATCCCCAATGGAAGTCTCTCTGTTGCATTGGAGAGACAATGAATAATTCTGCCTGTTTTACCAAAGTCTGACAAATAACCCTTGCCATTTCCTCTATAGTTTGTTACTCTGTGTGGGGCTATATACGCTGAATAAGATAAAGGGAAGCTCAGTGGTCTTATAACAGGATGATCTCTGCTATTCGATCTGTCCCCCATATTTCTCATTAACATACGAAATGAATGAAGGAATATCTTTTCTCTTACCATGTTAAACCAAGTAATAAATCTTGCACAAGCAGGATCTCACGATGAGCAGATACCTTTGGTATTAATTCATTGTCTCACTAATTGCAAACTCTTTAATAGTTTCATATGGGATTGTGTCAACAAGGTAAAAACACAAATAACATTACTATACTGCGACTTTAAATCTTTATCCCTATTCAATTATATAACGTTAATTAGTTGGATCACTGAAACTTCACATATAACCCAGCCTCGTGTGTCTCCATCAAACTCCATAACAACTGTTACTAACTTAATCTGGAACTCGAATGAACGAAATAAGCCATGGAATGGTTAACAAAATAGACATAGCCTGGCTCCACCCTACACACAGCGTCAGGTACAACCAGACTGGGGGATTATTAACTATAAAGGACATCCCAGATGGAAGTCCTCCTGTGTGCATTGGAGAGACAATGAATAATTCTGCCTTTGTTTACCAATGTCTGACAAATAACCCCCTTGCCATTTCCTCTATAGTTTTGTACTCTGTGTGGCTATATACTGCTGAATAAGATGAAGAGGGAAGCTCAGTGGTCTATAACAGGATGATCCTCTGCTATTCTGATCTGTCCCCATATTTCTCATTAACAGTACGATTAGGGTAATTAGTGGAATAAAAAAGTCATATTGATAATTCTATCTATGAACACAAGATGAAATCAAAAGATAATCATATCATTTATATGAAGCAAAATATTATTACACTTGGTAATTATGTAGAACAAGTGGTTATTGAACTCACGGTATTAAAATGTGATAATGTAACAAATACAGAAAGGTAAAAAGTGAGTTTATCCCCCTAAGTAATTTACATGCAGCTGTTTAAAGGGATTGGCAAGCCTTCCCTTTAATATAATAATCCAGAAACCCAGTAAAATCCTTGCTAAGACAACCAAAGAGGATTAATTAACCATTATATTATAATATAAATATTCCATAGGACAGAATGGGGCATCAACACTTTAACACACCCAATAGCCCTCTCCAAGGATTAACCTTTCCACAGCATTATCTTGACCAATCTGGTGTATTGAAATGTATTTTTCATGTGGGTGACAATTCAGCCTTGATTTATTTTCTGAAATCCTTTCGTATTATGACCTTTTAATGATGTAAGACTAAACTATCCAATCAAGCGTTAGTACAGTAATTTCCATTGTCTCTCTATGTACAGCTCTTTCTTACATTCTGTCTGCTTCTGCGCCATCCCTTCATGATCTGCCTTGTGAACTTCGGAGCCTTCCAGGCTAGTTAAATGCATCTTTAGGTTTTTCTGGCGCTTGGATTTAGGCTTTTTGTTCGTGTTCTCACTCCCCATCGCAGCTAGGAGGCAGATGTTCATTTCTATCTGCCTATCCAGATTTCTGCCTCTGTTCTTGGCTCTTCTGATTGGTCTGTTCATGGGGGAATTTCTTGTTTCTTTTTTGGCTTAAATTCTGACTACTCTTTATTCGCTGCCTGCACCGACCTCTCTTTCGATTTCACCTTTTCCTGATCCTTTTGTAATTTGTTAGGATTTGATTGACCCCTGTGCTTTGACCCTAACTCTGAGTTTGCCTAACCCTTTGTACCTTCAGCCATCTGTTTCAACTTACTGACTCGGACTGTTGACTATTCTAGGGTGTCCATTACCTACATTGTTTGTACTGGTTTTCTTGAGTGTACCCAGTCTCAGTGTAGATATCTTGTGCTGTAAGTCCAGGGGCAAATTTGCCCAGTGAGATGTATCTTGCGTCCCAGCAAATGTGGGTCTGGCTATAGGTGAAGATAGTGGTGAAGATACTCCTCGAAATATGATAAAAATCTTTGTAGTTTTATGGCCAAATCAATGACATCACCCTCCCTGTACTAATTATCTATGGGACAGGGACCTCCTTTCCTCTTGTGGCAAAGCTATTTATGTAATTTATATATTTACGATATGTAAATTATGTACTGAACTATCTATGTATCTATGCCCCTTGTATGACTTTATTGTATTTTGCTACTGTACAGCGCTGCGTCCCCAAGTGGCGCTATATAAATAAACATATATATACATACTGTATAATCTGTATTGTTATAATGTACAGCGCTGTGTCCCCAAGTGGCGCTATATAAATAAACATATACATACATACTAGTGGGGTTTAATAAACATACACAAGCTTGGAACTTTCCCTTTAATGTGGTTTAGGAGTCCAGCACAACAGTCCCCGCTAAGTTCATTTGCGCCTCTTCCTCGCCGTGTGGTCTGATAAAAACATGAAAAATCTCCACATCAAAGCTATAAAAAGCTGAAAATTGGCCTCGGAAATGCTGCATTTTGTTAATGCTAGAAAATGGCTGTGCTAATGTCTCCTTATTGAATATCAGCGTGGCACTCTCCGGTCATTTTTCTACCTTTCTAGCCGGGCCGGAGAACATCATTCCTTGTGATGATTGTTCCTTTTGTCCGGTGGGGGGTCCGCCTTTCTTGCTTGCGCCCTTTCTGTGGAACTTTGTGCAACGCCTGATTTCATGGCGATTTTTAACAATGTCACCTTTTGGAATGCACGAACTATTCACAATCCTGCAAACTTCTTTATATGTGTTAACCCACCTTGATTGAACGTTGGCGTTTCGGATTTTAATGTATCCATGTTACAGGGAGGCGCCAAGGTTCTTCCTACTTGTAGCCAGTGTTAAACTGGTAGATTAAGTTCAGCAAAGCTTAGTAACTTCAACCTAGTATGCCAGTCTGTGCATGTGTGTTGGGGTAGAAAAATGGTTTTATCCTTGACTTCCCTCTTTAATCTCTGCAAGCTGCAGTTTCCTGTGGTAGAGTTAAAAGCACTAGCCTATTCATTTTACAGGCTGTCTGTCGGACGTGTCTCTTTCCACGTATTCCTCTGCGACGCCTCGCCGCACCAATTCATTTTTAAAAATTAAAAAAAACCTTTCAAACATCTGTCTCGTTGCGCATTAAGTATTTTCCTTGAAATTAAAGTCACGGTCACTACTTGATTTCCAATGTACAATTACCCATCGAGTGGTAAAACAAACGGTTTTGTAATCAATAATGGCCAGACGTCTGGGTTTGTTTATGGCAAGGGACAAGTGTCAGAACTTCCCCTCTATCTCTGCACCTATGGAACAGATCTAAAGCTCGTGGTAATCTAATTACAGGTGAAACGGAGGTTTAAAAGTCCCCTAATTAAGCTCTGTGTGTTTATTTCTCAGATGAACTGTGATTTTAGAGAAACCGGTGTCGAATGGATTGGACCGTTTTTATAATCCAATAATAATGAAACCGCCTGTGCGATGACCAATTAATTCAATTGGATTTCTCAGATCGGTGAGGGGAGTCATGTGATTTTTATACACTCCAGGAGTCCTAGGATTGTAACCCTAATACCTTGTTGCGGTATTGCCCTCCTCGTGAGTCTGGATGAAAGATTTTGAGTTTGTTTGATCATCTCCAAAGTAGTTTTCTTCCATAATTTGCCACTCTGATCAAATCTACATCGCTGGCTGGCTCTTGAGTTACAGATTATATATAATAATAATACCATAACCACGCATATATAGTATGGTATTTACTACACATTGTATAGATATTTATTATATATACTCCTAACATTAAATAATCAATTAATCATATATAATATACACTATGAATTAATGGTGCAGGCACTCACGGGCTTCTCAATGCAACCCTTTGTTTAGGAACTCTAATTAATGCATTTCGATTGCATTGAGAGTCCTGTGATGGCCCTGTCCGTTGGCACGGTTTATGTCTGTATATAATGTTCTAAATTTCTAAGCAACCGTGCATATTTTATTGCAATGTTCCACTGCAGTGGTTTTTATTTTATATTTGCCGCCTCTGTTTGAACTGGTCTTACTGTTTATCTGATGTAAAAACCCGTATTTATGTCCGGTCACACAGCTTTGGTGGGTGAATACACGTGATCAGGGCATCAACCTAAATTGGTATGATAAGAACTCTAATATGAATGACCCCCATAATCTTTTCTGATCTCCTGCTATCTGTATTCCAGTTCGGTGTATAGAATTCGTATGGCATCCTATATTGGATCCTTTGGATGGGGCGGGGATCGATTATTGTAAATTACGGGAACGGACTGAAAGGACAGGTGGAGTGTAGAAAACCAGCGACAACATCGATTTCACTACACAGGTGATAACTGACACTTCCCACAATGCAAGTGCTGAGATCCAATTCTGTTTGATTTAAATTATTTAGTTATTTAGTTGGTCAATCCTTACTGTAGTCCGTGCATTGGCTGTATATATAATATACATATAATATACTGCGAAGGGTGTCATCATCACTGGACCCAATGCAAAAGGTAGTTAATGGGCACCTAGGTGGTCAATCTCTCCAGTAGTAAAGAGAAACCAGTTTTTCCCTGGCCCCTTTTTTTAAATACAATCCCATTTCCCTACCCCCAGTATAAAGAAGCAGTTGGCCCCCTACCCCCAGAATAAGAGAAACCAGTTTGTCCCCTTCCCCATAATAAAGAGAAACCATTGTCCCCTACCCAATAACAGAGAAACCATTTGTCCCCCTACCCAGATAAAGGAAACACCATTTGTCCCCTAACCCATATAGAGAAACCAGTTGACCCCTACCCCAGAATTCAGAGAAGTCCAGTTGCCCCTACCCCAGAATAAAGAGAAACCATTGCCCCCTTCCCCGAATAAAGAAGAAAACCAGTTGTCCCCCTACCCCAGATAAAGAGAAACCAGTTGTCCCCTACCCCACCCCAGAATAAAGAGAAAAAAACCAGTTGTCCCCTAACCCCAGAATAAAGAGAAACCAGTTGTCCCTAACCCCAAGAATCCAAGCGAAACCAGTTGTCCCCTACCACCCCAAGAATAAGAGAAACCAGTTGTCGCCAACTACAGAATAAAAGAAACCAGTTGTCCCTACCCCCCTAGAATACAGAGAAACAGTTGTTCCCCCTACCGCCCCAAATAAAGAGAAATCCAGTTGTCCCCTACCCCGTTATAAATAGAACCATTGTCCCCTACCACCCCGTATCAGAGATGAACCCAGCTGTCCCCTACCCCTACCACCCCGGTAGAGAGAGAAACCCGTGCTGTCCCCCTACCACCGGTAAAAGAGAAACTCAGTTGTCCCCTACCCCGGTATAGAGAGAACCGCTTCCCCTACCATCCCCCGGTATAGGAGAGAAACCAGCTGTCCCCTACCTTGGGTTTAAGAGAACCAGCTTTCCCCTAACCACACCACCCCCCCGGTATACAAGCGGAAGCCGTTGTTCCCTAACCCCGGTATAAAGAGAACCAGTTTCCCCTACCCCATTATAGAGAGAAACCAGCTGTCCCCTACCCGGTAATAGCAGAGACCATCTGGTCCCCTACCCCCACCGCCCCGGTATAAAAATGAGAAACCACTCTTGTCCCCTACCCAAATCCCCGTATAATTAGAAACCTGTTGTCGCCCATACCCACCCCGGTATCGAGAGAACCCAGTTGTCCCCCACCACCCACCCCGTTAATAAAAGAGAAACATTTGTCCCCACCCCAACCCCACCCGTTATAAAAGAAACCAGTTGTCCCTACCCGCCCGTTATATAAGAGAAACCATTTGTCCCCCGTCCCCTACCCCACCCCCGTATAATAGAGAAACCACAACCACTGTTCCGCCCACCCCCCGGTTCGAGAGAACCAGCTGTCCCCTACCCCGTATCAAAGAGAACGATTATGTTCCCCCCCCTACCCCTTTTATAAGAGAAACCATTGGTCCCTACCCGGTTAGAGGAACCAGCTGTCCCTACCCCCGGTATAAGACTAAACTCATCTGTCCCCTACCTTTGTATAAGAGAGCCGTTGTCCCCTTACAACCTTATAAAGAGACCAGTTTGTCCTCTACCCCAGTATAAAGATAAACCAGTTTCCTCTTAACCACCAGTATAAAGAGAAACCAGTTTTCCTCTACACCCCCCACCCCAGTAGAAAGACAAGCAGAAACCAGTTGCCCTTACACCCCCTTATAAAGAGAAGAAGCCAAGTTTCCTCTGAACCCTACCCAGTAATAAGAGAAGCCAGTTTCCTCTACCACCCCAGTATAGAGAAGCCCAGTTGTTCCTACCCCATTATGCAAAGAGAAGCCAGTTTCCTCCCTCTAACCACATAGAAAAATGGGTACTGGTAGATAATGTTGATACCTTTTTTATATGGGACTTAACCGTTCATTGTTACAGGACCAACTTTAGAGAGATAACTTCTCTCTTCCTCATGTCAGCAGTACTAAATAAAGCTGGTACATACAGTAACAATAAGCCCCAATACCGGAGGCGGATTTGACAGTATCGTGGGCTCTAATCGGCAAGTGTGTAGTGTCTTCCAATCAGCGTGTGGCCGCTAACGTCCCCCGTCGGCCCTTGTGGTCGTTTGGGAAAGACACCAAAAATTTCCCAGCGGCTGCCGTAGTCCTCCCTATAGGGGACTGGAGAGATGTCCCTCAAAGATATTTTGCTTCTTCTCAAACGTGTTCATTGCACCAAATATCCCCCCCGTCGTATTTGTCTCCTGGAAGCAATAAACGGATCCGCGTGCGGATTAGGTAAATAGTTTTAAGGTAATTCCGTAGCGGCGGATTTATGTAGAGACGCTCACTTTGGTATTTACTTTTCAGAATGGAACTTAAAGTAGAAGCCTCTTTAATCTGGCAAGCAGCATCGCTTATTGGAAATAACTTGTATTTAAAAATGAATGATCCGCACTTCTAAAAGACGAGAATAAAATACTGACACTTTTTATCTACACTTTTCCTCACCTTAACAGCAGGGTAAACCATCCCACTGTATAAATAAAAACTGACGGAAACCTTAAAGCCAACACTAACCCTTCAATATTCTAGAGAGGAAGCATTGGTCTGTAGAGGATTAATATATTTGATGTAAACAAACCCCAAGAGCTGAATATTAAGTCTATCGAGTCCGCATTTAATTAATTCATTCATGTCTTGGTAAAAGATACAAACGATCACATTATTTTGTCCTTTTTCAAATTCAATAAGTGCGGTTTGCTAATCTAAACAATGAGAATTTTACTTTAGAGGTTTTCATGACATGAGCTGGTCACAAATTATTCACAGGTGTCTTCGAGGGCTCTGCAACTGTGACCAGCCTTTGAATTAATAGCAGGCGGTCAGGAGAACTAAATCTAGTTATCTCCCCATTGATCGAAGAAAGCCCTGGAAAAGCACTGAAAACTCTTTTGATGGATACAAATTCTAACGTGGCAACGTTAGATTTAGGTGCATATAAAAAGGCATTTAAAATGAAAAATCTCTGGTGCAGGTGAGTTAGACTGGTTTAGTCCCCTAACCTCCCAATAAAAGTTTACTGGAGAGGTTAGCCATGACTTTAAAAAAAAAATGCTTTCTGCCAATGCTTGGTGGGAAAGGGAGGACGGGGCAGATCCCATTTTATACGGTAACGTGGTTCTTTCTTTTTTGGATAATATATTTAAAGCCTATAGTCGCCTGACAGGGAATGGCATAATAATGAATCCACCTAGCGTAATTACTGTCATTATTCCCCGGGTGTTACCAGTGTTCAGGTTACTGTACTGTCTAACAGTTCATAGTAACATAGTATTGAGGTTGTATAAAGACATACGTCCATCTAGTCCAACCATTTATACCCTGTACCCTAATGTCTGGTATAACAGTTACATAGTAACATAGTATTGGAGGTTGTACTTAAAGACATAACGTCCATCTTATGTCCAACCTTTAAATACCCTCCCATAAGGTTCTTTCTGTTTTTCTATATAACATTGTGCGTAAGTAGTACTCCTTAGTATTGGAGGTTTGTATAAAAGACATACGCTCCATCTAGTCAACCTCTCAACTCTTTATTCTATCTTATCATCTACTACCCCACACTTCTTTCCCCTTCCTCCGTCTGTATAAACAGTTTACAGTAGTCGGAAATAGTATTGATCGTGGTTTATAAAGACATACGTCCATTCTCCTCTGCCTAGTGCTTTTTCTCTTCAATAGAGCCTTTATATCTCTTCTTTTCGATGCCCTTAATGTCTGTATAAACAAGTTACTAGTAAACATAGTATTGGAGGTATTGTATTACAGACATACGCCATCTAGTCCAACCTTTATACCCTACCCATAATGTCTGTATACAGTTTACTGTACATAGTTTGGAGGTTTGTATAAGACATACGTCCATCTTGAGTCTGCAAAAAATCCTGTTTTGAATATATCTGCCCATTATGTCTGGTATAACTTACATACGTAACATAGTATTGGCGGTTGTATACGACATACGTCCTCTAGCCCAAACCAATTATCCTAACCCATATTCTTTATACAGTTACATAGTAAATAGTATTGGAGGTTGTATAAAGACATCGTCCATCGAGTCCAAACCTTATACCTAACCCATAATGTCTGTATCTTTCCACTTGGCTTTCATTCGCGCTCTTACTTTTCATGTAACATAGTATTGGAGTTTGTATAAGAGCCATACGTCCATCTAGTACCAACCTTTATATACCTTGCTACACTCCATAATGTCGTATAACAGTTTACATAGTAACTACATAGTTTTGGAGGTTGTCTAAAAGAACATCTCTCCACTAGTTCAAACCTTATTATCCTGCCCATAATGTCGTATAACAGGTGTTAGCTAGTACTAGTATTGGAGGTTGTATAAGCATACTTCCATCTAGTCAAACCTTTATACCCCTCTACCCATAATGTCTGTATACCGTTACATCGTTAACAATCGTATTGGGAGGTTTGTATAAGACATACGTCCATCTAGTCCACCGTTAGACCCTAAAACCCATAATGTCTGTATAACAGTGCATAAGTACCATAGTATTGGAGGTTGTATAAAGACAACTCCATCTAGTCCCACCTTTTATAACCCTAACCCATATGTCTGTATACAGTTACATAGTAACATAGTATTGGAGGTTGTATAAAGACATACGCCGTCTAGTTCACAAAAACCTTTTAAAATCCCTAGCCCATAGGGATCGTCTGTATAACAGTTTACATAGTAACATAGTATTGGAAGGTTGTATAATACATACGTCCACTCTAGTCCAACCTTTCTTAACCTACCCATGAATGTCGGTATAACAGTTTTACTAGTAACATTATTGGAAGTTGTATAAAGACATACCGTCCATCTGTCCCAACCTTTATAATACCCTACCCATAAAATTTCTGTATAACAGTGCATTTGTAAGAGGAGTCATAATATTTTTCTTTTTCCTCCCTTGAATCTATTCCCCTCTTTATAAAGACAATTCTTGCTAGCTCTAGCTGTTGCTACCCTGGCATTGTTTTGCTTTATCAAGCTAGTCTGTTTCTCCATAACCCCAAAATCTTTTTTTCCATTTCAGATGCACTTACACCGAGGTTATTTATGGTGTAGGTGCACTGGATTATTAAATCCCAAATGCATCACCTTACATTTATGTAGTCAACTTTTATATCATCCCATTCTGCTGCCCATTGTGATAATCTATCTAGTCTGGCTTGCAACACTTACACATCTTGGCAAATTTCCAAAGCTATGCATAGTTTAGTGTCATCAGCAAACAGAGCTGTGTGGAATTGTGCGTGTGTTTCAATCGGGGATTAGGAAGGTGGTTGGAGTAAGGTTTCCATCTTCTAGATTCCCGAGTTCCTTGGACCCTGTTGACCACCATGATCAATATATAAGCCCAAGTCTACGTGTATTTTAATTCCTTTCTACTCCTTCTACATCAAAATGCCCAATTCTCTTTCTCCCTTCTCTCGCTTCTCTCCTCAGTGAAATTTCAATGGTTGCAGTTCGACAGTCAAAGTCAAGGAAATCCTGGTATGAACCCAGCAACCCCAGACTTCAAGTGAGTTCAGATGGGGCAGTATAACAACCAACCGCGAAAAGTCCAGATCCCTTCCAAACAATCCGTGTTTGTGGATGATCCGCATGGGGGACCTGGATGAAACGGCTGGAAGTGGGAAGCTGCCATTCAACTTTCGTGGATGAGACACCACTCAACCAAAGCCCAGGTAGGGGGTAACAGGGTATTACTCTTGCTAATATATAATATTGTAATACAGTACGTAAATACATAAAGCCAGGTACGGTGTAACCAAACAGGGTATTAGAACCATCATTTGATAGATATATATATATATATATATATATATATATATATATTATATACATATATATATAAAATACAGGTAGGGGGTAACCGGTATGACTCATTGAATTAGATATATATATATATATATATATATATATATATACATATATATATATATTCAAAAAAATACAGTATGGGGTAACAGGGTATTAAGACTCATTGAATATATATAATAGATTGTTAAACAGTACAGTAATACATAAAGCCAGGTCCAGTGTCAGGTATTAGACCCCGTTGCTATATATATTATACAGTACGTAATACATATGCCAGTACGGTGTAACAGGTTATTGACACATTGCTATATATAATACATTGTAATACAGTACATATACATAAAGCCAGGTACAGTGTAAACAAGGTATTAGGACCCATTGCTATATATATATAAAACTTGTAAATACAGTCCATGTAATAACATAACCCTATGTCCGGTGTACCAGGGATTAGACGTCCTTGGCTATATATATATACATTGTAATAACGTACAGTAATACATAAAGCCAGTCCGGGTGTAGACAGTGTATTAGACCCATTGTCTATAATATATAATACATTTAATACAGTACAAGCGTATACATAAGCCAGGTCCAATGTAACAGGGTATTGACTCCATTGCTATATATATGTCATACAGTACAGTAATACTAAAGCCAGGTACACCAGTTGTAACAGGGTATTAGACTCCGTGCTATCTATAATATAATACTTGTAGATACAGTACAGTAATACATAAGCCAGGTACGGTGTAACAGGGTATTAGACTCATTGCTATATATATTAATACATTGTAATAGCAGTACAGTAATACATAAAGCCCGGTACTTGTAACACAGGGTATTAGACCCATTGCTTATATATAATATAATACATGGTAAATACATACGTAATACATAAAGCCAGGTAACTGTGGTAACAAGGGTAATTAGACCCATTTGCTATATATATCAATACTTGTATACATAGCCAGGTACAGGTGTGACATACTAGTACCCCCTGAGTTCCCGTCTATTATCCTGCCTATTTACGTCCCCCTATTATCCATAAAGCTTCCACTCTATCTAACAAAGACCCCAATCCCTCTGTGACCTTATCTTATTCAGGAACGTTCCAGGTATTTCTTGCTTTGCTGATTTAATTACATAATGCTCCGTTTTGATTGTTTTTGTTCCTGTTGAAAGGGAACTGGATGGTATGTAATACCGTTTAATCAATGCTCCGTTCCTATAAAGGTCACGTCGCCTCCCTTGTTGGTACTTGCAGAGTCACGGAATAACCCTTTACGTGTTTGTGGTGATGGGGACTTCTAATAGGGGTTAGCATTGGAGTGTCCCAGGTTTTATTTATTTAATGGACATACTAAGGTTATATCTTATATGCATTTCACATTCCAACCTTCTTCACAATTACCCCTTTTCTTTATGAAATGATAAATAAAATACTGCCACTCTGCCCCACACTGACATAAAAGCATTAATGTTACAAAAAGCCACCTCCAATATGATAAAGAGTATGTGGAGAGTGTTGGGAGAGATATGATGAGAGTATGAGAGAGATTGGAAAATTGCGAGTATGAAGAGATTATGATGGAGAGTATGATGGAGCTGTATTAGAGAGATAGTATTATGGAGATGATTATGATTGAGCATATGGGAGAGTATGAGAGCGATTATGCTAGATAGTAGAGAGATATATATGATGGAGAGTATGAGAGAGATTATTATGGCGATTATGAAGAGTAGATTATTATGGGAGGAGTATGATGGAGCGTAATGAGAGAGAGAGATGATGGAGACTCTGGCTCGACTGCTTGAGAGTAATTATGGCGATTATCGCGCTTCTCTGGAGAGTATGCTCAGCCCTTCTGATGGCCAGTATTCGAGCGCTTCATGCTGGCGCGTCTTCGCGCGCTTTCTGGCTGGCGCGTCTGCCGCGCTTCTGACTGGCGCGTTGCGCGCGCTTATCCTGCTGCGCGTATGCGCGCGCGTCTAGCTGCGTGTCTGGCGACGCGACCTCCTGTGCCGTATGAGAGATATTATGAGTGAGCAGAGTGATTGCTAGTAGAGTATGCATGTGCTCGCTATGCTCTACGATCTCCTTAGGGAGATAATGATGGAGAGTCTGCGAGCGCGTCTGGCTGGAGCGTATTGTGTCGCGAGTCTGCTGGCGCTCTGCCCGAGCGCGTCTGCTGGAGACGTGTCGCGCGCTGTGTTCATGCGAGTTATGGCGCGAGAGTCATGCACTGGCGCGTCTCATAGGAGCGTATGCGAGAGAGTACGCTGCGATACCGATGGACGAGTCTCAGAGAGAGTCTTGCGTCTTGTGTGCGCGCGAGTCTGCATGGATCGTATGCGCGCGCTCTGAGGATCGTCTATCGCAGCGGCGTCTCGCTGCTCGTGCTTCGCGAGCGTCTGCTGGCTGTCGCGCTCGAGTTGCCTGGCATCGTCTCGCTCGCGCTCTGCTGGCTCGTCTTCGCGCGCGTCTGGCTGCTCGTCTGCGCTCGCGTCCTGCTGGCTCGTCTGCGCGCGCGTCTGCTGGCTCGTCGCGCGCGCGTCTGCCCTGGCTCGTCTGACGGCAGCGTCCTGACTTGGCTCGTCGCCCGCGCGTCTGCTTGCTGTCTGGCGCCGCGCGTACTGCGCGCTTCTCTGCTGGCTCGTCTGCCGCGCGCGTCCTGCTGGATCTCTTCTCGCGCGTCTGCTGGCTCGGGCTGCGCGCGCGTCTGCTTGGCTCCTCGGCGCCGCGTATGCGCGGTCTGCCTGGCGCGTCTGCGCTCGCTCTGGCCCTGGCTCGTCTGCGCCGCGCGTCTGCTGGCTCGTCTGCGCGGCGTCTGCCGCGCTCTGCTGGCGCTCTGCTTGCGCGTCATGCGCGCGTCGCTCCTTCTAGGCGCGTCTGCGGCCGCGTTGCTGGCTCGTCTGCGCGCGCGTCTGCTGGATATCTCGCGCGCGCGTCTGCCTGGCCGTCTGCGCGCGCTCTGCTGGCGCGTCCCTGCGCTCGCGTCCTAGCCGGCGTCTGCTAGGCCTCGTTCCTGCCCCTCGTCGGCTGTGCGCGTATGCGCCGCGCTCTCTGGCGCTCTGCAGAGCGACGTCTGCTGGAGAGATTGCGAGAGTATTCCCCTGTGGAGCGTATGACGAGAGTATGATGGCTCGTCTGCGCCTCGTTAAGATGCTGGAGTAGTGAGGACAGAGAGGTCTGCTGGATCGTATGAGCGCGAGTCATATTGCGCGGCTGCGATCGTCTGCGGGCACGTCTGCCCTGTCGCGTCTAGAGCGAGCTATTCTGCTCGTCTGCGCGAGCGTACATACGGCGCGTCTTGGCGCGCTCTGCTCGCGTCTGGCGACGCCCCTATTCCGATTCATTCTCACTCACACCGAACCTACCTTTTCTTCCTGGCGGTTTTTATTTCCCCTTTTTGTTAGCAACACCCCATCGTTTGAACTATGTTTCCTCACCTCAGCTGTTAACTAGACGCCATGAAATTCACAAACAGGACAGATTGTAACAATGTTATATCTCATTAAAGGTCCTGTTGAAGCTCACCGCAGCAGATTTATCGCCATCCCCTTAAGTTGATCCTTTTTGTGCGTGGCGATGTTGAATAGTGGTGCGATGGATGTTGATGGATGGATAGTCCCGATGGATAGTGCATAGTGCGATGGGAGGCGATTGATAGTGCATAGTGCGATGGGGAGGCGATGTATATTGCATGTGCGATGGGGAGTGCGATGATAGTGCATAGTGCTATGGGGAGTGCGATGGATATTGCATATGGCGCTGGGATGCTATGGATAGTGCGATAAGTGCGATGGGGATGCGATGGATAGTGCATGTGCGATGGGGATTGCGATGGATAGTGCAAGTGCGATGGATTTGCATAGTGCTAATGGGGATGCGATGATAGTGCAATTGCAGATTGGAGAGATTGTCGAATGGATTCCTAGTGCGATGGTGGAGTGCGATGGATAGTGCATGTGCTTGGGGAGTGCGATGATAGTGGCCCTAGTGCGATGGGGAGTGCGATTGATAGTGGCATAGTGGCGTGGGGAGTGCGGATGGATATTGCATAGTGCTGGAGAGTCCCGTGGATAGTGCATAGTTCGATGAGATAGTGGCATGTGCGATTGAGAGTCCGATTGATATTGCATATTGCGACTGGATAGTTATGATGGAGTGTGAGAGAATGATAGAGGGTATGAAGGAGAAGGTATGAGAGCGATTATACGGGCGTATAAGAGAGATTATGCTGGCGCGTAAGAGAGTAATGATGAGATCATAGAGAGTATGAGGGAGAGTATGAGAGAGATTATAAGGGAGAGTTGAGTGATTATAGGGAGAGGTATGGGAGAATTATGAAGGGAGATGTAGGAGAGATAGTTATTGAGGGATATATTATGGAGAGTGCGATGGGGAGTCTGGCTGGAGCGTGTTCGCGCTGTCTAATGGCGGGTATGATGTGAGAGTTGTCATTCATGGAGACAGTTGGGTCTGCTGGCGCGTATTCGAGAGAGTAGACTGTGGTTTTCTTCTGCTTTGAGAATATCACCCAACAAGCCACCCAAATGACTCATTCCACATAAATGGCCCAAGTTAACTAAAGGAAATCGCCCTGGTGTTTTATTTGAATGATATCTAGACACCGAGGACTTCTATATTATTACAATACCCGATCCAGTTGGCCATTCTAGTAGGCCTTTTCTTTTTTAGGAAGTCTGCTCCCAGAGACTGATGAAATAGGGTTTCGCTTCCCCAACCTGGTCCCCAAGCTGACAATCATTCTGCAACCTCCCCTAGACTGAGTCCCAGACCACCCTACAGTCAGAGTCCGTCCTCCTCGTTATCCCCTTTTCATTCATTACCCACATAGACATTTTTTATCTATTTATTTTCCCTACTATTTTTATTCTGTGTTAGTTATCAACAAAAGCGCCTGGGTATCCGTTCTCAACCACGCTGCCATGGAAAACCAGCGCCAACCTTTACCACGACAGAACCCTCATTACTAGTTTTAAATATACATTATGCTGGGAGGCATCCCACTAAACCAATTATGCAAAGGTGGCGGCCATATGGGGTCTGAGATAGACGCTGCATTTACCACTCTGTAACACCACTCTGGCGTTAAAGACGAGAGCTACATTTATTTTCGGCTTCAGTGAGAAGACAGATCGCTAGACAAACAGCGCCATTTTTTTGCTTTAAACACTGTTATTTAACCCCACAAAATCCGTAGGGAGACCGTGTAAACACACTGACGCAGGGAAGTCGCCGGCGTTCCGGCAGTTCCTGGAGCATGGAGTCGTCCCTTTTGTAGAACAATTGGGGGTAGAGGGCTGACTCCAAGTAAGATAAGCCATAGTTATAAAGGGTGTGTTAATTACTATACCGTGCCTTTAATGATTGTTGGTCAGCACGCAATTATAAACTCCTCTGTTGAAGGTCATTTAATTAACTACGATTGCCTAAATAATACAATTGGTGGCTTTTGCAACCACATTGTATTGTACTCTCCATGTAGACAGTTTCATAGCTTTACCGCTCCTTGAAAACTCTTTCCGAACTTGTAGCCTAAACCTTTTTTCTTCACTCTTGAAGGGATTCCCCGTGTCCTCTGACGTTCTATTGGTTGAACATGCCCCAGAAGTTTTAATTGTATGGCCCTTAATATATTTATCCCAGTATCATATGCCCCCACACGTGCTTTACTCCAGCGTACATAATTGTAACTTATCCAAATCTCTTCATATTCGACTCCACTATTTTCCTTATTAATTTAGTTTCCCTTCTCTGCAACGCTTTTGATGTCCTTATCCAAACCAAACTGCATATTCTAAAAACGAGGCCTTACAACCGCTTTGTAAAAGAGGGAGAAAGAATATTTTTCTCTTTGTAATCCATACCCCCCTTGTAAAATGTCTATTATAATAAGGGAGAATCCAGTTACTTTTTTATATTGCACTTTTGGATCTGTAGGGACAACACAGGATCTATTGTTAAACTAGACCCTCATTGTTACCCCATATAAAGGACAAGAAACCTTAGCCCAGTTCTCCTGTACACAGTGATCATGTTTTGGAAATGTAGCAAATAGGGGTGTTGGAACGATTTCATGGGTCCGTGCACTAAAAGATGAGCAAAGCCTATGGTGGTGCCCTCCAATGTGATCTATATGAGTTATTACCTTGTCAATTCCCTTATTATTAATTAAGAGGTAGTGAGACCGCCATACAATGGTCGTGACCAAATCGAACAAGGTCACGAAGTAGGAGTACACCGTAAGCACAATCAGCCACGTGAAATCTGTGTCCGTCCATCTAAGAAGAGGGACAAACATACTGTTGTCTAATGGGAGAGGGAACCCTATGGGAGAGGAGGTGTATAAAGTGTTTCATAGACCTATGTAGACCAATTCAATCACCAAACCCTCATGATCACAATGAATGGTGCTTTCTCAAGTCTTCGCATTGCAACTACACTAATCCAACCAGTATGGCAGCCGTTATTTTAGGAATATTCTGTATAAAATGTAACTTTTTTACCCCCTTTTTCCTGGAAGTATTGTGTATCATGGTTCCCCACCTTTCTATGTGAAGGATACTGGACTGCGTGTTTAATGGCTTTGCCCCCACAGTCACTGTGGGAAAGGTTTTCCAGACATTGGTTTTGTCACGTGCAGTGGAGTTAACAGTCCCCAAGCAATGTTTCAGTTTGTCAGAAGAAGTATAGAACATTAACTGACAGACGTTCCGTTAATAGTCAGTGTCTGTGCTGTAGCCGAGCCCCTGGTTAATCAAGCCCTGTGTGGTACCTGCATCCATGGGCCGGAATGGGTTCCATCTCACAACAGGGAACATTATTATAGTAATAAATAGTGTATGTCACTAATTATATGGTTATTATACAAACTGGGATACTCGTATTCGTATTAATATGGTTATTATACTGGTAGCGTATATCGCTATTAATGTGGTTATTATACTGGGATAGCGTATATCGCTATTAATGTGGTTTTTTCTACTGGGCATGCGTGGTATCGCTATTAATTTGGTTATTATACTGGTATAACGTGTATCGCTATTATATGGTTATTATACTGGGATACCGTCTATGGCCATTAATAATGGGGGTTATTCTTACTGGATACGTATTTCGCCATTAAATATTGTTATTATACCTGGATAAGCGTTTTCCGCCATTAATAATGGTTATTTATACTGGGATAGCGTAGATCACTAAATCTGTTATATACCTGGGATAGCGTATATCACAATATGGTTACTTATACTGGATATCGCAGCTCAACTATATGGTTATTATACTGGAGACAGCGCATATCACGAATATGGTTATTATACTGAGGGATGCGTAATATCACTAATATGTTATATACTGGTAATAGCGTATGGTCCTAATATGGTTAATTATACTGGATAGTGTACTATTCCTATAGCGTTACTTATACGTGGGATCGCGTATGTTCTACTATGGTTATTATACTGGGATATGGCTTATGTCCTAATATGGTTTATTATACGGGATTGCGTATATCACTAATATGGTTATATACTGGATGTGTCGATCACTAATATGGTTATATATACTGGGATAGTGTAATTGTCACTAATATGGTTATTATACCTGGATAAAAGCTATATCACTAATATGGTTATTATACTGGGATAGCGTATTCAACTAATATGGTTTTTATAAACGGGAAGTGTATATCACAATATGGTTATTATAACTGGGATGCGTATCAACTATATTGTTATTATATGGGGATAAGTGGTATATCGCTATTAAATTGTTATTATACTGGGATAGTGTATACCTATTTACTTTTGTTATTAATACCTGGGATAGTGTATTCGCTATAATATGGTTATTATACTGGTATAGGTGTATATCTCTATATATGGTTATTAATACTGGGTAGTGTAATATCCTATTAATTGGTTTATAACTGGGATAGTGTATATCACTAATATGGTTATTATATGGGACTAGCTTATATCCCTATTATCGTTTTTATACGGATAGCGCATATCACTCATTATGGTTTTTATCCTGTGGTGGTGTATATTCGCTATTAATATGGTTATTATACTGGGATAGTTATATCGCTATTAATATGGTTATTAATAACTGGGATGTGTAATATCCATTACTAATATGGTTATTATACTGGATAGTGTAAATTCACTAATATGGTTATTATACTGGAATAAAGTGGTTATATCACTAATATGGTTTCTTAACTGGGATAGTGTAATGTCACTAATATGGTTATTATACTGGATATCGTATATCACATAATATGGTTTTATACTGGTAGCGTATATCCACTATTTGTTGTATTATTACTGGATAGGCGTATATCACTAATCTTGTTATTATACTGGGATAAGCGATATGTCACTATTAATTGGTTATTATACTGGGATACGTATATCCTCAATGGTTATTATATCGGGGATAGTGTTGGTCACTATTAATTATGGTTATTATAACTGTATAGCCGTATACACCTAATTATGGTTATTCTACTGGGATAAAAGCGTATATCACTAATATATGGTTTTTATACTGGATAGCGTATATCACAATATAGTTATTATACTGGGATAGTGTACACTACTTAATATGTTATTATACTGGATAGTCGTATATCACTAATTTGGTTATTATACTGGGATAGTGTATATCACTAATAGGTTTATGATCTCTGGGATGGTTTATCACTAATATTGTTTTCTACTGGGATATGTGTAATCACTAATCATGGTTATATCACTGGTGCGGTATATCACTAATATGGTTATTAATACTGGGAGTGGGTGGGGGGGGCGGATATCACTAATGGTTATTTATACTGGGATAACAGCGGTATTCACTAATATGGTTATTATACTGGGAATAGCGTATATCACTAATATGATTATTATACTGGGCTAGCCCGTTATACACTACTATTGTTTATTATACTGGGATGGTGTAGTCACTAATTGGTTATTACTGGGATAGTGTAATTCACTAATGCTGGTTATTATACTGGGATGTGTATGTCCACTAATATGGTTCTTATCTGGGAATTAGTGTATATCCTAATATGTTTATTATCTCTGGGATAGCTGTATATCGCTATTATGGTTCATTTACTGGGATAGTGTAATATCGCTATTAATCTGGGTTTTATCTGGGATAAGTGTATAGCATACTAATGGTTGATTATACTGGGATAGCGTATATCACTATCTGGTTATTATCTCGGGGATAAGCGTCATATCAACTAATATGGTTATTATACTATACTGGGGATAGTGTAATAATTCACTAATAGGTTATTATACTGTGATGCGTATATCCCTAATATGGTTTATTATACTGTTATACTGCAGGGATAGTGTATTCACTATGTGGTTATTATACTGGGCTCGTGTATGTCACTAATATGGTTTTATCTGGATATGCGTAATGTCACTAATATGGTTATTATACTGGGAGAGCGTATATCACTAATATGGTTATTATACTGGAATAGCGTATGTCACTAATTGTATTATACTGGGATAGCGTAATCACTAATATGTCATTATACTGGGATAGACGTATCTCAACAATCTGGTTATTATCTGGGATAAAAATAGCGTACTATCACTAATATGGTTCTATACTGGGATACGTATATCACTAATATGGTTTCTTATACTGGGATAGCGTCTATCACTATTAATATGGTTATATACTGGGATAGCGTATGTCCAGTTTCTATTGGTTTATTATACTGGGATAAGCGTAGTCACTTTAATAGGTTATTATACTGGGATAGCGTATATCACTAATATGGTTATTATACGGGATAGAGCGTATGGTCCGCACTATTATATTGTTATTATTAACTTGGGATAAGTGTAAATGTCCACTAATATGGTTTATTATACTGGGATAGTGAGTCACTATTATAATGGTTATTATAACTGGGATAACGTATATCACTAATATGGTTATTATACTGGGATAAGCTATACTCACTATTTGTTTATTATACTGGGATAGCGTATATCACCTAATATGTTATGATACTGGATAAGCGTATATCACTATATGGTTATTATACTGGGGGATATTCGTATATCACTAATATGGTTCTTCTACTAACTGGGATAGCGTATATCACTAGTTGGTTTACTTTATACTGGGGATAGTCGTCATATCACTAATATGGTATTATAACTGGGGATAGCGTATATCCCACTAATATGGTTATATATCCTGGGATCGCGTATACCTCATGATGGTTCTTATACTGGGATAGCGTATACACTAATATGGTTATTATACCTGGGATAACGCGTATATCACTAATATGGTTATTATACTGGGATAGCGTATATCACTATATGTGTTATTAATACTGGAATGTGTATATCCTCTAATATGGTTCTTTATAAACTGGTATTAGTGTATATCTGCTATTAATATTCAGTTATTATACTGGGATGTGTATATCACTACTAGGGTTATAACTGGGATAGTGTATATCACTAATAGTGTTAATTATACTGGGGATATTCTATATCACTAATTATGGGTTATTATACTGGGATAGCGTATATCACTAAATATGGTTTATTATACTGGGATAGTGTATATCAACTAATATGGTTATTATAACTGGGATAGCGTTATCACTAATAGGGTTATTATACTGGAGAGTGGTATATCACTAATATGGTTATTATACTGGGATAGTGGTACTATCACTAATATGGTTTATTTATACTGGATGTGTCATATCACAATATGGGTTTATACTGGGGATGTGATGTCACTATTAATGGGTTATTTACTGGGATAGTGTCTATCACTAATATGGTTATTATACTGGGATAGCGTATAAGCCGAATATGGTTATTATAACTGGGATAGTGTAGATCACTAATATGGTTATTATCCTGGGATAGTGTATGCTCACTATTAATATGGTTATGATACTGGATAGTGTATGTCATATATGGTTTATTATACTGGATAGCGTAAATTTCACTATTATCGGTTATTATCTGAAGGATAGCGTCTGTCACTAATATGTTATTACTGGGATAGCGTTGTCACTAATTAAATGGTTATTCACTGGGATAGTGGTATATCACACTAATAATGGTTTATTTATACTGGTATAGCGGATATCAACTAATATGGTTATTAACTGGGATACGTCAGATCACTAATATGGTTATTTACTGGGATAGTGTAATCCCTACTATGGTTAGTAGACTGGGGATAGTGTATAATCACTAATATGGTTATTACACTGGGATAGTGTATATAACTAATATGTTATTATAGAGACTGGATCGTGTATATCACTAATATGGTTATTATACTGGGATACGTATCTCACTAATATGGTTATTATACTGGGATAGCGTATATCACTAATTGGTTATTATACTGGATGCGTATATCACTATAATGGTTATTATAACTGGATAAGCTAATGTCCTAATATGGTTATTATCTGGGGATAAGCGTATATCACTAATATGGTTATTCACTGGATAGTTATATCCTAATATGGTATTTCATCCTTGGATAGTGTATCTCACTAATATGTTATTATAACTGGGATAGTTGTAATATCACGAATATGTATTATACCTGGGATAGTTTATATCACTAATATGGTTATTTACTGGGATAGCGTATATCATAATATGGTTATTATACTTCTGATACTGGGATAGTGTTATACTAGAAATAGTAATGTTTTACTATTCTGCTATTGTGTTCCCACCAATACCCTATACTTCTCAGCATGAAAACATTTAAGTTTTTTTTTTTTTTTTAAAGTTTAAAGGGACCTTGTCATTTGATGTAACAATCTACCACCTCATTTATTCGTACCACACATATTAATAAATAATTTACTTGGTCCCTTGGTTAGTTCATTAAATCCGCAATTAACTTTATCAGCTCAATGTCATGTGACTATTGGTGTAAAGTTATTCCTATCAAGCGGTTAAGTCCTGCCAGATCAATGTTTAATGAAATTATAGGAGGACGTGTAGTAATGCCGACCGGCATTGTGGCAGGTCTATATACCCTCTGTACTGATAGAATACCATTGTTGCTTCATTTACCTACCAGACCAAGGAAAATAGGTTTGGAGGTTGTTGTACAATTTTTCCCCTTTTCTAGGAACCTCAAAACATGATCTAAAGCAGAGTCTTAGGCGACCCACAGAGAAGCAGTGTCCCTTTAAGAGAATAGAGGAACTGTCTTTAGTTTTCGGTTTATCTGTCACTTTTGAATAACTTCCCTTTTTTAAAATCAGAACACATCACTTTCAGCCGCTAGTGACTGGTAAGAATCCAACCACCTGTCATTTAATATTCCCATAAAGCTGAGAACTTCCCTTTAAAATACGACCTCCGTGGTGTAATTAATGTTAATTTCCCCTACGAGTCAAATAATACATATGTGGTCAATCCCATCCATTTCCTCCTGCTCTTTATATCCAATTTAGTTTTAATTGCCCAAAAAAGAAGCCGCTAATAACTGCCTGTCCTCCCATAGAAATCTGTCTGACTTATTACATAAATTATTTGATTTCCTCTTCGCTTACCAGCTACCCTCAGCACAAAACCTGTCACGTCCGCCCGAACCCTACAACACAGGAGAACCAATTCTGGATTTTCACAAATTTAACCACCAACTCTGGAGATCAAATTTTTCAACTAACTTTATTGTGGGGGGTCATTTTTATTCTGTAGCAAGCAAACACAACTTGTGAGTTCACAGTAACTTGTGAATGTCACAGTACAGCATATTAGGAATAAATATTAACACCATGCTGAGAATTTACAAAGAATGAAACTCATAGTAACATTGTATAATAACAAACATGACACATCTCCATGACATGATAGTGTTGTCCCAGTCCCCTACAATAATGTCTGTATACCACCAACTAACAAAAACCTGGCTGGCAATGGCAATCTATCCATATTCCAAACCTTAACCGTATGGACATTGTATGGAACGGTCTGTATACAGTAAACAATGTACCTGCGTACCCAATCTAATGTTTCTACTTGTACTGTCATTGTCTCCCTGCCTCTCACCCCATGCATCACAGTAAAAATAAATGGCCGACGTTACGGACGGGCCACCCCCCTGTCATTTAAACGTCTCTGCCTTCCCTCTGCTTCCTCTCCACAATACAGGGTATCAGAATGCAATAACGATAGTAAAAATAAAATACAAGCCCCAAATAAGTTGAAATCTTTGGTGTATATTAAATGTTTTTCAATTTTCATTCATTCATAATTGATTGCCAGGGAAGTTGGTCAGGTCCCACTCCTGCTCCTTAGAGCGTGACCTTTTCCTGCAGCGCTGAGGGACAATGGTTTATATTGGAGGCTGTTAATGGTCGACCTTCCACTTTATAAAGATTTCTAGAGAACTAATAAATGCTTGTGGAACGGAAATGATTTTTACTCAAATAAGGAACAAATTAACACAGTAGGACAATACACAATCCAATTGGGTTTGGTCTCTTATCGACAGCATTTAGAAAGGCGTATTGTGTACCCCCGCTTTAACACCTCTCACATTGCACACTACAAAGGAACAAGTGTTTTGGTGCCCATACGCAAAACTTTTTTGGGGGGGTTTAAACCTGAGCTTTAATTGAGAAATCAAATCAATTTAAATCACAGCATTTACAGGAAAGACCGGTCATTCCAGAAGCAGAAATTATAATATGTCCCATCCCTGACCTCTTACTAGGAACTTTCCCTGCCAGCACACTTTCTGCAATATTTAAGTGAATCAGCAAAGAAAAGAAAGCAGGTGGGAGGGGGAGGTGTTTAAGCAAGCAGTTTCCATGGTGAGGCTGTGCAGAAAGGTAAAATCTTTCTAGTGTAATGGCCACCTTTACAAGTGTCGCAGACACTACAAAGAGGCAGTGAGTAAGGGAGGGTGGGAGAAATAAGGAGCACTCACTAAACAATTTAATGACAAAGCAAGCACAGGTAAATGTGATTACCACCATTTTACGTCTCACAAATTGAAGTTTCAGATGATGTAAAGTTGTTTGAGTGTTGTGACCCTTTAATATGTGTCAGTGTAACGGGGTTACTGTCAGATTGTAAGGTACTCAGGTGCATAAGCTATACACTTGTGCAATAACTACTGTATGCAATTCTCTCTATTAAATTCCTTGTGCTTATTCCTTAATCTGTTCATGTACCACAGTAACACTATTAATACAATATACTGTACATCGTCTTGTCCTCTGTCTGTTACACATTGTATTGTCAGTTAATAATAGAAAATACTGTGCTAAAAAGAAACTTAGACAGTTGTTCAACATCAACACTGTCCAATCCATTAGCCAATAACAACTCTAGTACCAGACTATCTACCCAGGTAGATCTTTTCCTTACCTGTAGGGGTCTTGTTTTGCCAGCAATCTTCCCTCTTATAATAGTCTGCTATTTAGTTTCTATCTATATAGGATCACATATGCTGGAATGTATCACCAAACAAAGCAAGTATTTTACTGTGGAGGCCACAGATGTCAGTGTGTTTAATTGGCTTTTGGGAATTTCTATTTATTCACATAATGGAGTTATAATGTGGGATTATATGCGCCAACATCTTGCCATAGCGCTATATAATTACCCGTATCATTCACTCGTGTAAATACCTTCCATCTAGCCCAACCCTTATAGCCTGCCATTAATGGCATGTCCCAGCCTATAACATTTTATATAGATTTAACACCCCCAACCCCATTTTTCGTATCATTTCCCTTACCCAAAGCTGCCTTGGAAATTCAAGACCCCGGTTCTCTCGCCAAAAAGCTCTCTCACGTTTCTGCTAACCCTTTTTGCGGTGTTCAGTCTAGCAGATGGTGACATCAAATTCATATACTGACGCAGCACAATGCAGAAGTTTCCCAAGACTTCCTCAGATACATGTTTACGTGGGTGGCATATCTGGGCCGCTGGGATGTTTCGCCAATCAATTCAAAGGGTTAATGCGATAGAGTTATAATATTTCTATATTTTATATAGATAAGGTCACACAAAAGGCAGAGGTCGGTCTGCAACGCTCTCAAAGAAAAAAAAAAAAATCCATGTTCTATATACACAATCTCTAACCCTCATATTGGTAACTGTCTAAGGGAAACATATGGCCGCCTCCCCCCCTATATATATAAATATAATATACAGAAAGGAATGTTCTGTACATACAATACAGGGGCCCCCCTTTTAAAATTCCCACCCGTACTGTCTAAGAAAACCATATGGCAGCTCCCACCCATATGTATAAATATCAGAGAAGGATTGTTCTGTACATAACAATACGCTATACCCTCATACTGTTACTGTCTAAGGAAAACACTATGGCAGCTCCCACCCATATTATAAATATACAGAGAAGATTGTTCTGTACATACAATAGCTATAACCCTCTACTTGTACTGTCTCAGGAAAATCACTATGGCAGCTTCCCCCCATATGTATAATACTACAGAGATGGAAAGTGTCTGTACACACACAATACGATATAATACCTCATAACTGTGTGTCTAAGGAACAATATGGCCTCCTACCCATATAATATATTAAATATACAAGAGAATGAATGTTCTGTACATACAATAAGCTATACCCTCATAGCTGTACTCTGGGAAACAATATGGCAGCTCTCCACCCATATTATATAATATATATATATATATACTATATATATAATATACAGAGAAAGGAATGTTGGAATGTTCTGTACACACAATAGCTATCCCCTCTACTTGTATGTCTAAGGGAAACACTATGGCAGCTCCCCCCCCCATATGTCTAAATATAAGAGATTGCAAGTTCTGTACACACAATAAGATATACCCTCATCCTGTAGTGTCTACGGGAAACAATATGGCAGCTCCTACCCATATATATAATATACAGAGAAGGATACTGTTCTGTACATCCATAAGCTATACCCTCATACTGTACTGAACAATATTGCAGCTCCCCCCATATATCTATATGAGATATATATATAGATATACTATAAATATACAAGAAGGAATGTTTTGGAAATGTTCTGTACACACACTAAAGCTATCAATAAACCCTCATACTGTATGTCTAAAGCTCGGTCAACACGTAACTGATTTCTAAAGATTACAGACGACAGGATACTGCAGATCCTGTCTGCCATCTTTCAAAATAATCTGGCTGCATACACATCCCTAGCGTTCTCCCCTATAGAGTCTAGCGCGGCAGATGGAAATTTTCGTCCTTTCCGTTTCCGAACGAGCTAAGACGGCCGACCCGATCGTTTGCGGCCGCTCGCGTCGTTCGGAACGAACGACACACCGTCACCGATAAAGCCCGGCTACCGTCGGATATATATATATATATAATACTTAATATATATACATACACACATATCAATACAAGAATTGTGGACCTCCAATTATGCTAATTTACAACTACATTTAGTGTAAGTGCTCTGATCTGGTCAAATACATTTACACAAACATAGAAAAGATAATCAATAGGCACCCCCATTCCTAGCCCCATACAATATCATATTAAATCCTGCCTCGCTGGCATAGCTTTATAAACAAATGGTTTTTTAGTATACATTACTTGTGACACATGAATGACGCCTTCCAATACCACGTCAAAGGTAACCCCAGTCTGGAAGGTCCTAACGGCTAACCTTTCAATTTCTTTACTGTTCAATACGATTAGTTAGCAAACTTTTGCCTGTTAGTGGTGTAAGAATGAGAATGCAAATTTGCTAATCGTAATTGAAGTAAACGAAATTGAAAAGGTTAGACTTAACCTTGGCATACTGGGGTTACCTTGAACGTGGTGGAAAGCTTTTCATTCTGTGTACACAGTAATGTATACTAACCCCTTTGTTTATCAAGTTGCCAGTGAAGCAGATAATAATGATCTTGTCTGGGGCCTAGGAATTGTCATTGATTACTTTTCTTATATAGATATATATAATGATATAAATATATATATGTATATATATATATATATATTATATATATAGATATATATATTAGATATATATATATATATATCATTATACAACACACACATATACAGAGGATGAGTCTGTACATTACAATACGCTATACCCTCATACGGTACTGTCTAAGGAAACATATGGCAGCTCCACCCATATGTGGTAAATATAAATATAATAGAGAAGGAATGTTCTGTCCTACAAACACAATAGCCTATACACTCATACACTGGTCCTAAGTGAACCAATATGGCAGCCCCACCCTATATAATAAATATCCAGAGAAGGAAGTTCTGTACATCATTAAGCTTAATAACCTCATACTGTACTGGGAAATACAAGTATGGCAGCTCCCACCCATAATGTACGGATTGTTAAAAAACAGACTGAATATCCATCCGTCCGTTTGTAAAAATTTCCCTAATTAAAAAACTACAAATTCGCCATTATCCTATCCATCCCACGATTGGATTAGTAATGCGGTCCCGGATAACTGGACACTTGACTAGATCTACCAGATGCTTTAAATGAGTGAACTTAACAGGGAATAACTTAAGTGTTGGGAATGTCATTTCTTTATACCCTTCTCTTTGTTATCTTTCCATTTTGTGGATTTGTTTTTAAGAATCCGTCTATGTTACAACAAATTTACCATTGGGGGTTTATGATCATTAAGGATATGAAAATTGTTCCCCATATTTCCTACCCCCCTTGCATTTCCTTCTGTTATTCTCTTGTCTGTGATGATCTAAATGTTTATTAGTAAATATAATGTTATTCTCACTATATCTTCTTCTTTCTGTTTCCATCACAGAGAGGAATCCAGAGCTCAGTATCCGAAGAAGCATCTGTGAGTGGACTCTGTTACCAATGGTGGCGACCCATCACTACACATGGTCCTAAAAGGCAGAAGAGGGATTGGGTGATTCCCACATTTAACGGTCCCAGAGAATCAATAGGACCCTTCCCCCTAGCGCCTGGTCCCGGGTAAGGCGACCCCTGGGGTCACATGCTTAGATCAGGGATCTGCACTTGTCCGTTGTGGTTTACAGTTTGTTAAAGTACTTTTAATTTTGTCATCCGAAGCGGCAACACTGGCTTTCATTGTATCTGTTATCACAGATGCGCCATTTCTTTCCAACCCACATGGTAGCACCCGCCAAGGAGGACAGGATGGGTCACCAGGTGTGCTGGGCTTTTATCAATCTAGTGACGCTCTGAATGGTAACAGCACCATGCGGAGCCAGAACCTGATCTGCAGTCCTGACTGCCATGGTGAGGACTGACAGGATCAGACTTTCCCATTGATTTTTTCTAAAACCACCAGTCCAAGATGGAAACCAGATACCCACAACTCCTCAGTTACAATATAAACAATCATAACTAAAGAGAACAACTCGTGTCTGTGTAGTAACCCCGTGTTTAGGCTAAATTAAACGCGTGTGACTTGCCATTTTTTTTTATAATTTACAAGACATCGTGCGGTTCCTTATAGACACCATAGGGTTATGTTTGTAATCCAGAGCCTCATTTTGTCAGTTGTTGGATAAAGAACTGACTGGATACCTAGATAGCCCTTTGTGCGGGATTTCTAAGGAAGTTTTAGATGTTCATTTGTATCAGTCTGGCTCATATTGACTGTCCGTGCCATTGTATTGGCTCTGGAAAAGGTTTCCAGGTGCAGTAAACCCAACGGTTTGCATTAACCTATATGTATCGTCCAGCGTGACTAAGATCAGTCTATTCTAGTACCCATCCGGGTGCCTAGTGAGTGTAATCCCAATAACCAAGGTCTCATTGGCTTAGTGGGCGGATGGTATTTACGCTGTACTCAAACCCCCAGCGCACAATGTTAGCACAAGATATCGCATGTAGAGACCTGCGCAGAATTGGCCGGGTTTGTATTGTAAATGCTCAGTAATCCTTTAAACTGATATGAAAGTAAACATCTTTTGTTTTCATTTCTGAAGGACTCAGATTGTAACCAATCTGACACATAGAATGAGCAGTGTTTGGTTATGGGCCCATACACGCACAGATTCCGGTTGTAAGGATTTTCTGATCTGTGCGTTCGGGGAAAAAAACCAAAAAAATAAACATGGACGCACCAGCCCATCAACACATTACAATATTAGACCATATGACCCTATGTTCGCAGGTTGTCTGAATCGGATTGGTGTATGGCCCCTTTAGATCCAGTCTCGGAGAAAATGGAACCTTCCCCACTATACCGTAAAGCTGATGTACAACCAGTAACAGTCTCTTATAAACCAAAGTAAACATCGGACGGATTTACAGATGTTTATACAGTTAATGGACCCTACATGGGGACATCGCTTTGTTAATTTAATTAATTCAAGACTTGTGACTCCTTACATATGCATGTTGTGTTCAAGGGCAAACATCCTCTTTATTATACCTACACAGCCGGTACTGTTCCACTTTAAGAGAAATGGCCAATTTCATCTAGATAGTCAGGGATATCTGACCTGACCCCCCTAAAATGATAGAACAAGTTTCCGGCATTTCCTGATCAAATGCGGTTTTAAGAAGGATTGCTGGGGAATTGTAGTTTAACAGCTGTGGGGCAAAGCATGGAGAGTCCCCAATATATAATATTGGGAAATTGTTATTTCCAAATCTTTAGTTTATTTAGTTTCAGAACTGTTTCAAAGGGTCAGTCTTTTATAGGGTTAATGTAGGTTAAAGGGGAACTCAACAAACATAGAAAGATCATCATCCATTCCTAGGCCCCCCCAAACTTCTAACCTTTACACAATTAATGATTAGAGGAAAGGTAGCGAAGTAAAAGGTTAGAAGTTAGGAACCTTCCAGATGGGTTACCTTGATGATGGTTGGAAAGGCTTTTCAATTCATGTGATCACCGTAATGTATACTAAAACCCCTTTGTTTATAAATGTATAGCCAGTTGATGCAGATATATGAATTGGAGGTGGCCCAGGAATGGTGCATTGATATCTTTTCTAGTTTGTATAATCCTACATACTAATGTAGCCACTAAAACCCCTTATTTATAATGTATGCCATGTGTGTAGATATGATATTGTTAGGGCCTAGAATGGTGCATATGATTATCTTTTCATGTTTTGTATATCCTACACTACAGTAATGTATATCAACAACACCCCTTTGTTTTAATGGTATTCCAGTGTAGCGATAATGATGATATTGTATGGGCCAGGAATGTGGCATTGAATTATCTTTTCTATGTTGTATACTCCACATAACAGAATGTCTATAAAAAGCCCCTTGTTTATAAGTATGCCAGTGTGCAGATAATATGATATTTGTAGGGTCCAGGAATGTGCTTGATTATCTTTTCCTTTTCTATGTTTGTGTATAACCTAACATACCGTCTGTAATATAAAACCCCCGTTGTTTATAATGTATGCCATGTGCAGATAATATGATACTGTCTGGGGCCCTAGGACCTTTGCATTGATTATCTTTTCTATGTTTGTATAATCCTAAATCCTACATACAGTAAGTATCTAAACCCCTTTGTTTATAAGTATGCCAGTGTGCAGGATAATATGATGATGTATGGGGCCTAGGAAAATGTGCATTGATTAATCTTTTTCTATGTTTGTATCATCCTACATACAGTAAGTTATACTAACACCCCTTTGTTTATAATGTAGGCCAGTGGTGTAGATACTATGGATTTGTATGGGGCCCAGGATGTGTCATTGGTTATCTTTTCTCTATGTTTTATATAATTCCTACATACGTATGTATACTAACACCCCTTTGTTTCTAATGGATGCCAGTGTGCAGATAATATGAATTATTGTATGGCCTAGTGATGTGCATGTGGTTATCTTCTCTATGTTTTATATAATCCTACATACAGTAATGTATACTAAAACCCCTTTGTTTATAAGTATGCCAGTTGTAGATATTATATGTATGGGCCCCAGGAATGTGCATTGGTTATCTTTTCTTCTAATGTTTATTAATCCTACATACGTATGTATACTAAAACCCGGCTTTTTTATATAATGCCATGTGTGTAGATAATATGATATTGTAGTGGGGATGGGGAGGGGGTGTATGGGGCCCTGAATGTGCATTATTATCTTTTCTATGTTTATAAACAAAGGGTTTTAGTATAATTACTGTATGTAGGATTAATAACCATATAAAAGATAATCAATGCACATTCCTGGGCCCCATACAATATCATTATCTACACACTGGCTAATATAAACAAGGGGTTTTAGTATACATTACTTTATGTTGATTATATAATATCCAGTGGTAGGATAATTGATATTGTATGGGGCCGGCAGGATGTGCATTGATTATCTTTTTCCTATGTTTGTATAATCCTACATACAGTATGTATACTAAAACCCCTTTGTTTATAAAGTATGCCAGTGTACAGGAATATATGATATTGTTGGGGCCCCAGGAATGTGCATTGATTATCTTTTGCTAGGTTTTGTATATCCTACATACAGTAATGTATACTAAAACCCTTTGTTTATAAAGTAAATGCCAGTGTGTAGATAAATATTGTATGGGGGGCCCAATAATTGCATTGATTATCTTTTCTATCTATTTGTATATCGCTACATACATTAATGTATACTAAAACCCCTTTGTTTAACAGTAATTCGTGTGCAGATATGATATTTTCTGGGGCCTAGGGAAATGGTCATTGATTATCTTTTTCTATGTTTGTATAATCCTACATACAGTAATGTAATACTAAAACCCCTGTGTTTATACTGTATAACCATTGTGCAGAGAGTATGATATTGTTGTGGGCTAGGAATGTGGCATTGATTACTTTCATATGTTTGGTATATCCTACTACAGTAATGTATACCTAAAACCCCTTTGTTTATAAAGTACAGATAATATGATCTTGCATGGGGCCAGTGACTGTGCATTTTTTATCTTTTCTATGTTTGTAAAATCCTACTACAGTAAGGTATCTAAAACCCCTTTGTTTATACATATGCCAGTGTGGCAGATGTTATGTATGGGGCCTAGGAATGTCATACTTGTATAATCTGTATTGTTATAAGATGTACAGCGTTCGTGTCCCAAGTGGCGCTAATATAAATAAACATATCATCCATACTGTATAATCCTGTATTGTTTATAAGGTACAGCGCTGTGTACCCACGTGGCGCTTATATAAACATATACATACATATACTGTATAATCTGTATTGTGATAATTTAGTACGTGCTGTGTCCCAGTGGCGCTATTAAATAACCATATACATCATACTGTATAATCTGTATTGTTATAATGTACAGCGCTGTGTCCCAAGGCGCTATATAAATAACATATACAATCCATTATCCTCTGTATTATTATAATTGTATAGCACGTGTACCCCAAGTGGGGCGCTATATAAATAACATATACATACATACTGTATAACTGTATTGTTATATGTACAGCGCTGTGTACGCAAGGGGCGATATATAACCATATACATAACTACTTATAATCCGTATTGTTTTAAATGTACAGCGCTGTGTCCCCAAGTGGCGCTATATATAATAACAATCTACATACATACGTATAATCTGTATTGTTATAATGTACAAGCGGTGTACCCAAGTGGCGGCTATATAAAACATATACATACATATGTATAAATGTATTGTTATAATGTACAGCGCTGTGTACCCAAGTGGGCCTAATATTAAACATATACATACATACTGTATAATCGTATTGTTATATGGTACAGCGCTGGTCCCCAAGTGGCGCTATATAAATACATATACATACATACGTATAATCTGTATGTAAATTGTAACAGTGCTGCGTACCCAGTGGCGCTATAATAAAATAAACTATACATTACATACTGTAATAACTGTATTATTATAATGTAACAGTGCTGTTGTCCAAAGTGGCGCTATATAATAAAGATATAACATACTACTGTATAATTGTATTGTTAAATGTCCAGTGCTGTGTACCCAAGTGTGCCTATATAAAACATATACATACACTGTATAATCTGGTATTGTTATATGTCAGCGCTGTTTCCCAAGTGACGCTATATAAATAAACATATACATCATACTATATAATCTGTATTGTTATAATGTACCAGCGCTGTGTACCCAAGTGACTGCGTATATATAAACAAACGTACATACTGATAATCTGTATTTTTTATAATGTACAGCGCTGTGTACCCAAGTGGCGCTATATAAATACTATACATACATACTGTATAATCTGTATTGTTATAATGTACAGCGCTGTGTACCCAAGTGGGCGCTATATATATAACATATACATACGGTATATCTGTATTGTTATAATGTACCAGCGCTGTGTACCTATGTGCGCTCTATAAACATATACAGACATACTGTATAATCTGTATTGTTATAATGTACGCACTGTGTACCCAAGTGGCGTATATAAATAAACATATACATACATACTGTATAATCTGTATTGTTTATAATGTAGAGCGCTGTGTAACCCAAGTGGCGCTATATATATAAACATATACATACTGTATAATCTTTATTTGTATAATGTCTGCGCTGTGTACGAAACGTGGCCTATATAAACATATACATACATACTGTATAATCTGTATTGTTATAATGTACAAGCGCTGTGTACGCAAGTGGTGCTATATAAACAATACATACATACTGTATAATCTGTATGTTATAATGTACACGCTGTTTACCCAAGTGACGCTATATAAATAAACATTACATACATACTATATAATCTGTATTGTTATAATGTACAGCGCTGTGTACCCAAGTGAACGCTTATATATAAAACATATACGTACATATGTATAATCTGTATTGTTATATGTACAGCGCTTGTGTACCCAGTGGCGCTATACTAAATAACTATACATACATACTGTATAATCTGTATTGTTAATGTACACGCTGTGTACCCAAGTACGCTATATAAAACATATACGTACATCTGTATAATCTGTATTGTTAAATGTCAGCGCTGTGTACCCAAGTGGCGCTATTAAATAAACATATACATACATACTGTATAATCTGTATTGTTATAATGTACACGCGCTTGTGTACCCAAGTGGCGCTATATATATAACTATACTACTGTATAATCTATTGTTTAATGTACAGCGCTGTGTACGCAGTGGCGCTCTAATAAACATATACTACATACTGTATAAATCTGTATTGTATAATGTACAGCACTGTGTACCCAGTGGCGCTATATAAATTAAACATATACATACATACTGTATAATCGCGTATTGTTATAATGTAGAGTGCTGTTGTACCAAGTGGCGCTAACATATAAACATATACAAACTGTAAATCTGTCATTGTTATATGTACTGCGCTGTGTACGCAAGTGGCCTATATAACCATATACTACATACTGTATAATCTGTATTGTTATAATGTACAGCGCGTGGTACGCAGTGGGCTATATAACACATATACATACATACTGTATAATCTGTATTGTTATAATGTACAGCGCTGTGTCCCCAGTGGCGCTATATAAATAAACATATACATACATCAGTATAATCTGTATTGTTATAATGTACAGCGCTGTGTACCCAAGTGGCCTATATAAATAAAAACAATACATACATAGTGTATAAACTGTATTGTTATAATGTACAGCGCTGTGTACCCAAGTGGCGCTATATAAACATATACATACATAGTGTATAATCTGTATTGTTATAATGTACAGCGCTGTGTACCCAAGTGGCGCTATATAAATAAACATATACATACATACTGTATAAACTGTATTATTATAATATACAGTGCTGTGTCCCAAAGTGGCGCTATATAATAAACATATACATACATACTGTATAATCTGTATTGTTATAAATGTACAGCGCTGTGTCCCAAGGGTGCGATTACTAACATATACATACATACTGTAAATCTGTATTGTTATAATGTACAGCTTGCGTACCCAAGTGGCTTTATATAAATAAACATATACAATCCATACTGTATAATCTGTATGTTATAATGTACAGCGCTGTGTCCCCAATTGGCGCTATATAATAACATATACATCATACTGTATAATCTGTTGTTATAATGTACAGCGTGTGTACCCAAGTGGCGCTATATAATAAACTATACATACATACGTGTAAATCTGTATTGTTTATAATGTACAGCGCTGTTACCCCAAGTGGCGCTATATAAATAAACATATACATACATACCTGTGTAAATCTGTATTGTTATAATGTACAGCGCTGTGTCCCCAAGTGGCGCTTAATAAATAAACATATACATTCATACTGTATAATCTGTATTGTTATAATGTACCACGCTGTTTACCCAAGTGGCGCTATATAATAACATATACATACTCCTGTGTAATCTGTATTGTTATATGACAGTCGCTGTGTCCCCAATGGCACTATATAAATAAACTATACATACATACTGTATAATCTGTATTGTATAATGTACAGCGCTGTGCCCCCAAGTGGCTCTAATAAATAAACATATACATACATAAAGTATAATCTGTATTGTTATATGTACAGCGCTGTGTCCCCAAGTGGGCGCTATATAAATAAACATATACATACATACTGTATAATCTTATTGTTATAAACATACAGCGCTGTGTCCCCAAGTGGCGGTATATAAATACACATATACATACATACTGTATAACTGTATTGTTATAATGTACAGCGCTGTTACCCAAGTGACGCTATTAAAAACATATACATCATACTATATAATCTGTATTGTTTAATGTACGACGCTGTGTACCCAAGTGACGCATATATATAACATATACTACCATACTGTATATCTGTATTGTTTAATGTACAAGCGCTGTGTACCCAAGTGGCGCTATATAAATAACTATACATACATACTGTATAATCTGTATTGTTATAATGTACAGCGCTGTGTACCCAAGTGACGCTATATATATTAAACATATACGTACATACTGTATAATCTGTATTGTTATAATGCCAGCGCTGTGTACCCAAGTGGCGCTATATAAAATAAACATATACGTACATACTGTATAATCTGTTTGTTATAATGTACAGCGCTGTGTCCCAAGTGGCGCTATATAATAAACATATACTACATACTATATCTTTATTGTTATAATGTACAGCGCTGTGTCACCAAGTGCGCTATATAAAAACTATACATCATACTGTATAATCTGTATTGTTATAATTTACAGCGCTGTTTACCCAAGTGGCGCTATATAAATACACTATACATACATACTGTTAATCTGTATGTTAATAATGTACAGCGCTGTTTCCCCAAGTGGCGCTATATAAATAACATATACATACATACTTTAAATCTGTATTGTTATAATGTACAGCGCTGTTATACCCAAGTGGCGCGCTATATAAATAACTATACATACATAAAGTATAATCTGTATGTGTATAATGTACACGCTGGTGTACCCAAGTGACGCTATATATATAAACATATACGTACATACTGTATAATCTGTATTGTTATAATGTACAGCGCTGTGTACCCAAGTGGCGCTATAAATAACATATACATACATACTGTATAATCTGTATTGTTTAATGTACACGCTGTGTACCCAAGTGGCGCTCTATATAATAACATATACATACTGTATAATCTGTATTGTTATAATGTACACGCTGTGTACGCAAGTGCGCTTAATAACATATACATACATACTGTATAATCTGTATTGTTATATGTACAGCACTTTGTACCCAAGTGGCGCTATATAAATAAACATTACATCTACTGTATAATCTGTATGTTATAATGTAGAGTGCTGTGTACCCAAGTGGCGCTATACATATAAACATATACATACTGTATAATCTGTATTGTTATAATGTACTGCGCTGTGTACGCAAGTGGCGCTATATAAACATATACTACACTGTGTAAATCTGTTTGTTATAATGTACAGCGCTGTGTACGCAAGTGGTGCTATATAAACATATACATACATACTGTATCAATCTGTATTGTTATGAATGTACCAGCGCTGTGTCCCCAAGTGGCGCTATATAAATAAACATTATACATACATACAGTATAATCTGTATTGTTATAATGTACAGCGCTGTGTACCCAAGTGGCGCTATAAAATAAACATATACATACATAGTGTATAAACTGTATTGTTTATAATGTACAGCGCTGTGTACCCAAGTGGCGCTATATAATTAACATATCACATCTAGTATAATCGTATGTTTAGTAAATGTCGCGCTGGTGTACCCAGTGGCGCATATAAATAAACATATACATACATCTGTATAAACTGTATTATTATAATATACAGCCTGTGTCCCAAGTGCGCTATATAAATAAACATATACATACATACTGTATAATCTGTATTGTTATAATGTACAGCGCTGTGTCCCAAGTGGTGCTATATAAATAAATATAACATACATACTGTATATCTTGATTGTTATAATGTACAGCGCTGCGTACCCAAGTGGGTTTACATCATAAACATATCCATACATACTGTACTAATCTGTATTGTTATAATGTACAGCGCTGTGTCCCCCGTGGCGCTATATAAATAAACATATACAGTACATATGTATAATCTGTATTGTTATAAGTGTACAGCGCTGTGTACCCAAGTGGCGCTATACATAAAAACTATACATACATACTGTATAATCTGTATTGTTTATAGATGTACAGCGCTGTTTACCCAAGTGGCGCATATATAAAATAACATATACATACATACTGTGTAATCTGTTGTTATAATGTACAGCGCTGTTCCCCAAGTGGCGCTCATTAAAATAAAACATAATCAGTCATACGGTATAATCTGTATTGTTATAATGTACAGCGCTGTGTTCCCCAAGTGGCGCTATAAAATAAACATATACATACATCACTGTGTAATCTGTATTGTAAATGTACAGCGCTGTGTCCCCCAGTGGCACTATATAAATAAACTATACATAATCTACTGTATAATCTTATTGTTATAAATGTACAGCGCTGTTCCCCAAAGTGGCTCTATATATAAACATATACATACATAAATTAATTTATCTGATGTTATAATGTACAGCGCTGTGTCCCAAGTGGCGCTATATAAAATATAACATCCTACATAGTAAATCTGTATTGTTAAACATACAGCGCTGTGTCCCCAAGTGGCGGTATTAAAATAAACATATACATACATACTGTATAATCTGTATTGTTATAAATGTACAGCGCTGTGTACCCAAGTGACGCTATATAATAAAACTATACAATACATACTTATAATTGTATTGTTTATAAGTACAGCGCTGTGTACCCAAGTGACGCATATATAAACTAACGTACATACTGTATAATCTGTATTGTTTAATGTACAGCGCTGTGTACCCAGTGGCGCTATATAAATCAACTATACATACATACTGTATAATCTGTATTGTTTATAATGTACAGCGCTGTGTCCCAAGTGACGCTATATATATAAACATATACGTACATACTGTATAATCTGTATTGTTATAATACACGCGTGTGTACCCATGCCTATATAATAAACTATACGATACATACTGTATATCATCGTATTGTTATAATGTACAGCGCTGTGTTCCCCAAGTGGCGCTATATAAATAACATAGTACATACACTGTATACTCCTGATGTTATAATGTACAGCGCTGGTCCCAAGTGGCGCTATAAATATAAACTATACATACATACGTTAATCTGTATTGTTATAATGTACAGCGCTGTTTACCCAAGTGGCGCTATATAAATAACATATACATACATACTGTGATCTGTATTGTTATAATGTACAGCGCTGTGTCCCAAGTGGCGCTATATAAAATAACATATACTACATACTGTATAATCTGTATTGTTATATGTACAGCGCGTGTTACCCAAGTGGCGCTAGATAATAAACATATACTACATACGTGTAATCTGTAGTGTATAGTACAGCGCCTGTGTCCCCAAGTGGCACTATTAAAATCAACTATACATACATACTGTATAATCTTTATTGTTATAATGTACACGCGCTGTCCCAAGTGGCTCTATATAAATAAACATTACATACATAAAGTATAATCTGTATTGGTTATAATGTACATCGCTGTGTCCCAGTGGCGCTATATAAATAAACATTATAATACATACTGTATAATCTGTATGTATAAACGTCAGCGCTGTGTCCCAAGTGGCGGTATATAATAAACATATACATAACTACTGTATAAATCTGTATTGTATAAAATTTACAGCGCTGTTCCCAAGTGACGCTATATAAATAAACTATACATACATACTGTTATCTGTATGGTTAAATTTACAGCGCTGTGTACCAAGTGACGCTATTATAATACAACATATCTACATACTGTTAATCTGTATTGGTTATAATGTACAGCGCTGTGTACACCCAAGTGGCGCTATATAAATAAAATACATCATACTGTATAATCGTATTGTTAATGTAACAGCGCTGTGTACCCAAGTGGACGCTATATATACTAAACATATACTTACTACGTGTATAATCTGTATTGTTTAATGTACAGCGCTGTGTACCCAGTGGCGCTATAAAATAATAACATATACTACCACTGTATAATCTGTATTGTTATAATGTAGCCGCTCGTGTCCCCCAAGTGGCGCTATTAAATAACAGTATACATACATACTGTATAATCTGTATTTATAATGTACAGCGCTGTGTACCCAAGTGGCGCTATATAATAAACATATCATACATGACTGTATATCTGTATTGTTATAATGTACGCGCTGTGTACCAAAGTGGCGCTATATAAATACATATACATACATACTGTATAATCTGTATTGTTATAATGTACAGCGCTGTGACCCAAGTGGCGCTATATAATAAACATATACATACATACTGTATATTCTGTATTGTTATAATGTACACGCTGGCGTCCGCCAGTGGCGCTATATAATAAACATATACAACATACTGTATAACTGTATTGATAGTACATCGTGTGTCCCAATGGTCTATAAAATAAACATATCTACATACTGTATAAGCTGAGTTTATCACGCGTTGTGTCCCCAAGTGGCGCTTATATATAAACATATACATAACATTATGTATAATCTGTATTGTTATAATGTACAGCGCTGTGTACCCAAGTGGCTCTAGATAATAAACATATACGACATACTGTATAATCTGTATTGTTATAATGTACAGCGCTGTTCCCCAAGTGGGCGCTATATAAATAAACTATACACACATACTGTATAATCTGTATTGTTATATGTACAGCGCTGTGTTACCCAGTGGCGCTTAATAAATAACTATACATACATACTGTATAATCTGTAGTTGTATAATGTACAGCGCTGTGTCCCAAGTGGCGCTATTAAATAAACTATACTACATACTGTATAATCTGTATTGTTATAATGTACAGCGCTGTGTACCCCAGTGGCGCTATATAAATAACTTATACATAGCATACTGTAAATATCGTATTGTATATATGTAACAGCGCTGTGTCCCAGTGGCTCGCTATATAAATAAACATATACTACATACTGTAAAGCTTTATTGTTATAATGTACCGCTGTGTACCCAAGTGGCGCTATATACATCAACTATACTCACATGCTGTATAATCTGTTTGTTATAGGTACAGCGCTGTGTCCCCAGTGGCGCTTAAAATAAACTATCTACATACTGTATAATCTGTATTGTTATAATGTACACGCGGCTGTGTACCCAAGGGCTCTATATAAATAACTATACATACATATGTATAATCTGTATGTTTAATGTACCAGCGCTGTGTCCCCAAGTGGCGCTATATATCAATAAACTATACATACATACTGTATAATCTGTATTGTTATAATTTACAGCGCTGTGTCCCCAAGTGGGCTTTATAAATAACATAACATACTACTGTATAATCTGTATGTTAGTGACCGCGCTGTGTATCCAGTGGCGCTATATAAACTAAACATATACATACTGTATATCTATTGTTATTGTACAGCGCTGTGTCCCCAAGTGTGGCGCTATATAAAACATATACAACATACTGTATAATCGTGTATTGTTATCAGTACAGCGCTGTGACCCAAGTGCGCTCAATAAATAACATATACATACATACGTATAATCTGTATTGGTATAATGTACAGACGTGTGTCCCCAAGTGGCGCTATATAATAAACTATATACTACATACTGTATAATCTGTATGTTATAATGTACAGCGTTGTGTACCCAAGTGCACGTATATACATAAACATATACATACATCTGTATAATCTGTTTGTTATATGTACAGCCTGTGTATCCAAGTGGCCTATATAAATAAACTATACAATAACTGTATATCTTATGTTTAATTACAGCCGCCTGGTCCCCAGTGGGCACTAATAAACACTATACATACAATTATAATCTGTATTGTTATATGTACAGCGCTGTGTCCCCAAGTGGCGCTATAAATAAACATATACATACATACTGTATATCTGTATTGTTTATAATGTTACAGCGCTGTGTACCCAATGGCGAATAATAAATAAACATATACATACATACTGTATAATCTGTATTGTTATAGATGTACAGCGCTGCGCCCCAAGTGCGTATATCAATAAAAATACATTGAATAGCGACATACATACTGTATAAATTGTATGGTATATGTCACACGACTGTTACCAAGTGGCGCTATTAGAAATAAACATTACGTACATAGTAGATCTTCGTATTGTTCTAAATGTACAGCGCTTTGTCCACCAGTGGCCACTATAAAACCATATACATACCTACTGTATAAGTGTACTGGTAAATGTACAGCGCTGCCGTCCCAAGTGGCCTATATAAATAAACTTACATACATTACTGTAGTAATCTGGTACTGTTTATAATGTACAGCGCTTGGTCACCCAAGTGGCGCTTAAGTAAATAACTATAAAGACATACAATACATACCACAAATCTCCCAGAATATTTAAATCGATTAAATTCCTCATATGGTGATTAGGATGAAGGGAAGGATAAAGAAAGCGTCCAATCAGGGAGCGAGACTGTTGAATATCCAAGTCTTCTTTTCGATCTCTGATTATAGGTTAAAAAAACAGGAAACTTCCCCTGTCACACCACAGACTGGAAATATAAAAACCAGGGAGGTGACAGACTTATGGCCGTTCAGGGACATGAATGTTACTCAGAAGGAGAGGGAGGAGAGCAGGTCCTTTAAGTGAAAAGATTTAATAACACCATGACTAATCAGTTTCCTCCTATAATGTATCACACGCTGTGAGCGTTGGGGTGAGGAATATAGAGATTTACAGAACAGGGCATGGTGGGTACATTGGTGTACATCTGTATAGGAAGATACTGTCTTCCATAGTAATCGATTGAATAGAAGATTTAGGGGAGTCAAGTTTAAAATATAAACAGATACTGAATGGATTATATTAACTACGTGCTCAGCCTTGATACGAGTCAAGTCTGGGTCATCCAGTAGTGACGTACAGTTCTAGTAGGGGAGGGTCCAGACTATTCCCTGAATTTTGGATACTATGTACCTTGCTCCAAGGGTAAACTAACTAAACTCCTTTATGCAAAATGTGCAGATGGGGGATTAACCGACCGTCTGTACCATCAGTTGTAACAGGGACATAAACTCTGTGACAGGTTGGAGATCTTCTATAAAAGTGGTCTTCAGAAATGCTGTTTATAATCACTTTGTATGGTTTACTAAAGGGAGGTAATACTATGAAAATCCTTGTTCCGATTCTAACTGTTTTTTAAAAGACACTCACACTGTAAGATGAAGAAAAATTATTAATCTTCTAACCTATCCTACCATCATACATTTTGTTGAGGCACATTCAGCAATGTTCAGGTGTTCATCTCTGCTGCCAGCTTAAAGAAGTCACTGAATTACTGTTTAAAGATAGAATGAAGCCACTGAGGAAGCCTTGCCCAAGGCCATATTCCTGTGTGCCAGGTTGTCCTCACAGAAACATATTGGGAGTGGTGGCAAATCAACAACACCTTGCCTGCTCCGTGTCTCCTGTAGAGATGAATGAATACTGGTAAAATCTTCAAAAAACAAAAAAACCTTTATTGAAAGGAATGTGCATTGATTATCTTTTCTATGTTTGTATAATCCTACATACAGTAATGTATACTAAAAGCCCTTTGTTTATAAAGTATGCCAGTGTGTAGATAATATGATATTGTATGGGGCCTAGGAATGTGTATTGATTATCTTTTCTATGCTTGTATAATCCAACATACAGTAATGTATACTAAAACCCCTTTGTTTATAAAGTATGCCAGTGTGCAGATAATATGATATTGTATGGGGCCTAGGAATGTGCATTGATTATCTTTTCTATGTTTGTATAATCCTACATACAGTAATGTATACTAAATCCCTTTGTTTATAAAGTATGCCAGTGTGCAGATAATATGATATTGTATGGGGCCTAGGAATGTGCATTGATGATCTTTTCTATGTTTGTATAATCCTACATACAGTAATGTATACTAAAACCCCTTTGTTTATAATGTATGCCAGTGTGTAGATAATATGATATTGTATGGGGCCTAGGAATGTGCATTGATTATCTTTTCTATGTTTGTATAATCCTACATACAGTAATGTATACTAAAACCCCTTTGTTTATAAAGTATGCCAGTGTGCAGATAATATGATATTGTATGGGGCCCAGGAATGTGCATTGGTTATCTTTTCTATGTTTGTATAAAGAAAAAGTCCAATCAGGGAGCGAGACTGTTAAATCTCCAATTCAAAATGAAGTCTCTTTTTCTATCCATGATTAATAGGTAAAAACGGAAACTTCCCCTGTCACACCACAGACTGGAAATATAAACCAGGGAGGGTGACAGACTTGATGGCACGTTCAGGAGACATTGAATGTTACTCAGGGAGAGGGAGAGAGAGAGGATCCCTTTAAGAATTTATACCGACCTGAAATCAGTTCCTCCATAATGTATCACAAGCTGTGAGCGTTGGGTGAGGAATAGAGAGATTTCACAGAACGAGGGGATGGTGGGTACATTGTGTACACTGTATAGGGAAGATATTTCTTCCATAGTAATGATGTGAATAGAAGATTAAAGGGGGAGTAAAGTTAAAATATAAAAGAGACTGAATGGATTATATAACTACTGCTCAGCCTTGATTACAGAGGTCACAGTCTGGTCAGCCAGTAGTGACCTGACAGGTCTAGTAGGGGAGGGTGTCCAGACTATTCACTGAGCATTTGATACTATGTACCTTCTCCAAGGGTAACTAAACTCCTCTATGCAAATGTGCCAGATGGGGGATTAACCGACCGTGTACCAGTGTAAAGGGACATAAACTCTGTGACAGGTTGGAGATCTTCCTATAAAGTGGTCTTCAGAAATGCTGTTTATATCCACTTTGTACTGGTTATACTAAAGGGGAGGTAAGACTGAAAATCCTTGTCTCCGATCTAAACCTGTTTAAAAGACACTCACACTGTAAGTGAAGAAAAATTGATTAATCCTACCTCCTAATATCATTTTGTTGAGGAGCATCAGCATGTTCAGTTTTCATCTGCCAGCTTAAAGTCCTGGACATTCATGTATTAAAGATAGTAATGAAGCACTGAGGAAGCCTGGCAAAAGCCAATTCCTGTGTGCAGGTGCTCCTCACAGAAACAATATTGGGAGGTAGGAATAACAAACCTTGCCTCTCTGTCTCCTGTAGAGATGAATGAAACTGGTAAAATCTGCAAACCTTATTGAATATCCGTAAACCGAACCCAATTTAAGAGGAATTTTTTCGATTTGTTTGAATTTTTAACCGCTTTTTTTTTAAAAACTTTTGCTGCAATTGTTGAATTTGATTTTGGAATAAAGTAATGGATCCTATTATACATCACGCTGGGAATATAATAGACCTGGACAAATTATAGTAAATGTAAATAATCTGATATGTCCGAACAGCCTACAGGTTTTTATTGTCCTATTAAAGGGACCTTGGTCCTCTCTATGGCTATGATAGTACTTACCTGTCTTTAATGGAGCTGCCAACAAAACCAAAAGGGATTGATACCTATGGCACCTATTTCATCTATTCAACCTATTTGTAGGTTATAACATTAACACGTGATAATAAATCTCCATACTGACTGGGCTATGAGATTCTATTGCTATTTATTGGGTGGATAATGACCAATCACATACGCAGGATTCTCCGCTAGTATTTACTCTCCCCATTCATTGGGTTCTGTGTTGTTAACACGTGGCTACTAACCCTGTACTTACACAGCAGGTAAGACCGTGTGTCCTTGTCTATTTCACTGAACACAGATAGAAAAGCAATAACAGAGATAAATAACTTTACAATAAAATTTCAGCTCCGGTAATTTTCCCATTTCTATTTCCTGAGTGAATCATGTACTGGAGAGAAAGGCGCCTCTTCCTTTCAGCTTGTACAGAGAAATCCAATTCCTGTCCCTAGAGCAGGGAGCGTCCGTCTGTCTACTCACAGGGGGAGACGGCTGTATAGAGAGTGAGGGGTCTCCGCTCTCCCCCGGATCATGGATCTGATTGGGCCAATCAGAGATCTTTCCCAATCTGACACTTACAATTTCTTATTCCATTGACTTTCTAACCTCAACGGCCCTTAATATCTATACCCTGGACCACATTATCCCCAAAAACATTAACTAGGTGTATGGCCATATAAATGCACATATAAATACCAATTTATTATATAAAAATACATATTTGTGCCATAAACACCCCTGGCTCCAATGGGTATAGATCCAGGTATGTGTCCAGGAAATTGTTTTGATAATCGGGGCTTTGTTAATATCTATTCCTGTTTTGTTGCAGGTACCGTTCAGTTGGTTGTCACAGGGGATCCATTTGGACGCTGGACGGATCGGATCTGCATCAAGAAATTCCAGGTTCACTCCATGTTTTATTGTCAGATTTACTTGGAAGAACAACGGGTTTTATTAACTTTAACAGACCAGCTTCCGACTTAACGTCTATGTTGATTACATCACATTAAGTGCAGAGAGAGGTTAAATATAACTCATCTTTATTCACCACAGAACACCCCCCCCCCCCTCCCCCTTCTCTGACCTTCCTTTATCTTGTTTTTTAGTTCTGGGAGTTTTACTTTATAAAGAACACGGGGCACAGCTAGTCAGTAAACAACTGTCAATCAGCCACTTCAAGCCCCTCCCCCGGCACACTGCATGTAGACACTATCCATTCTATAAAAGTAAAGCTTATTTCTCTGTCACTGCAAGAATTGATTCAGCATTAAGATCAGGAAAAGGAATAAGCATGATCTGTTGCTCTGTGCCCTTTCTGTGCAGATAAACCCAATCCTGTTGTTAAGCTGCTGTTTGTGTTAGTAAATTTCCAATGTAACACTGTACCTAAAGAAATCAATTACAAAGTAACTGGAATAACATTGTCTTTCCTATAGAACTCTACACACAATAGACACAAGGGGAACCAGAACCCTTAATAAAGATGTTAGGCCATTCAGTTCCCATGTGACTATGGAGAGTCTGTAATGTACACTGATCACTCAATAGCTGAACTTTCTAACAACTTCCATGGAGATTCAATAAAAGTTCTTATAGTTTAAAATGGTGCTAATATTGCCCCAACCAATCAGATATTATTTACCATTTAAAGCTAACATCTGATTGGTTGGGGTAAAATTATCACCATTTTAAACGATAAGAACTTTTATTGAATAACCCTGTTTGTATCATAATAAAGTCTTTATATTAGGAGACATACACATAATAACTTTGTAAAACTTTCCCCTAAACCTAAAGCAAATTAAAATCTGTTCCTAGAATAAAGGGTAACTAAACACTAAAGAATAAATGTGGCCCTCTGGATTATTGTGTTGCTCTGGGCCACATGTTCTTATTCTCACTGCCCCTAAATTAACCATCAAACCCTGAATCCTCCCAGGGAACCATTGTACAGCCTTTTATAAAGCAGCACAGGGTCCCTTCCCTTCCTCCCCTAAATAAAGATTTTATCCCAACACAGAAACCAAATCTTCCAGTGTTGTCATAAGTTCTCCATTCATCAACCTTCCAACTGTAGTTACCCAATTATTCCCTTTCTAATACTATTCGCTCATTTCCAGTCATAATAAAATAAGGAATAATTACTTTTATAACGTTATCTACCCAGTTATTTGGTTTATTACAGTGAGAAATAGATTTACCCATCTGTCTCTGAATGAAAGGTAAACTAAAGACTAAAACAATAGAGGATTATAGGGCTCACCTATATAACAGTTTAACTAGAACTGAACTTTCATTCCTTGTATCATACATGTCATATATTCACATACAGGCAGGGTCTCCATGGGGTTATCATACATGTCATATATTCACATACAGGCAGGGTCTCCATGGGGTCTATTTTATTTTGCTTTCCAAAGACAGAATCTTTATATGTAAAGAACAATGGGAAAAGCGAAAATGTATCAAATATTTACCGGAATGTTATTTTCCTGGTCAAAGCGAAAATGTATCAAATATTTACCGGAATGTTATTTTCCTGGTCCGTAGCACAGCAGTGATTACTTGGGTTAAACACTGCCATGCAGGACCAGGAATCCACAAAACATTGATCTGCGGGTAAATCGCCGATAACCGTCTTGTGTGAGGAATATTTATAACGCGGTAAATGTTGTTTTAATGGCAAATGGGGAGATAATCAGTAGATTAACCCTTTCACTTCAAAGGGGAAATTTGGTCTAAAAGGTTTTACAGACTAAAGCTAGGTACACACCTAGCGATTTTTCCTCCTGACCGACCGTTCGATACTTCGAACGGTCGGCCAGGAGGAAGGACTGTCGGTCGCGGCAAAAGCAGCCGCGTCCGATAGTCACCGCGACCGATCGTGCGGTCCATAGAGGACCGCACGATCGGACGAGGTTTTCCACCCTGTCCGATCGTCCTTTCGTCCGATTCGGACATTCGGTCGATCGGACATAGGCACATTCGGATTCGATAATTTCGGTCCGATCGACCGATACACTGAACTATCGGTCGATCGGACCGAAATATCTAATCGTGTGTACCCAGCTTAAAGCTAGGTACACACAGTACAGGTCAGTGAAATATGACAGATATGATCTGCAAGATCCTGTCTGTCATCTTTCAAAGATCTTCATACACACAGTCCCGAGTGTTTAACCTATTAACATCATAATGAGAACGCTCGGGACTGTGTGTTTCCCTCGGCCGCGGCAGACTCCTCTATAGGGAGTTTAGCGCGGCCGATGGAAATTTTCGGTCTTTCCCGAATGAGCATTTGGCAGGGGCGCGCTCATTCGAAAATGAAGGTACACACAGTCCCAATAAAGCCCCAATACCGTCAGATCCAACGGTATCAGGGCTTTATCGCCACTGTGTGTACCCAGCTTAAAGGGGAGAGAGAGAGAGAGACTGAGACTGCCATAGTCCCTACAATCACAGATGACTCCCTACAATCACAGATGACTCCCTACAATCACAGATGACTCCCTACAATCACAGATGACTCCCTACAATCACAGATGACTCCCTACAATCACAGACGACTCCGTACAATCACAGACGCCGTACAATCACAGAGCTCCCTACAATCACATGACTTCCGTACAATACAGATGACTCCGATACAATCACAGATGACTCCGTACAATCACAGATGACCCCTACCACATCCACACAGATGACTCCCTACAATCACAGATGACTCCCTACAATCACAGATGACTCCCTACAATCCAGATGACTCCTACAATCACAGAGAATCCCTACAATCACAGAGACCGACATCACGTACAATCACAGATGACTCCGTACAATCACAGATGACCACAACCCAATCACAGATGACTCCGTACAATCACAGATGACTCACATCACAGATGACTCCCTACAATCACAGATGACTCCCTACAATCACGAGCTCCCTTACCCATCAAGAGACTCCCACATCACAGATGATCCCTACAATCACAGATGACTCCGTACAATCACAGGTGACTCCCTACAACACACGATGACTCCCTACACAACACAGATGACTCCCTACAATCACAGATGACTCCGTACAATCACAGATGACTCCTTACAATCACAGATGACTCCCCGACAATCACAGATGACTCCTGACAATCACAGATGACTCCCTACAATCACAGAGACTCCCTACAATCACAGATGACTCCGTACAATCACAGATGATCCTACAAATCACAGATGACTCTACAATCACAGATGACTCTGTACAATAACAGATGACTCCGTACAATCAACCAGATGATCCCTACAATCACAGATGACTCCCCGACAATCACAGATGACTCCCTACAAAATCTACAGATGACCTGTACAATCACAGATGACTCTACATCACACTGACTCCGTACAATCACAGATACTCCGTACAATCACAGATGACTCCCTACAATCACAGATGACTCCGTACACTCACAGATGACTCCTACAATCACAGATGACTCTGTACAATCACAGATGACTCCCTCAATACAGATGACTCCCTACAATCACAGATGACTCGTACAATCACAGATGACTCCTACATCACCTAATACAATCACAGATGACTCCTAAATCACAGACTCCGTACATACAGATGACTCCGTACAATCACAGATGACTCCTTACAATCACAGCTGACTCCCTACAATCACAGATGACTCCTACAATCACAGATGACTCCTACAATCACAGATGACCCTACAATCACAGATGACTCCGTACAATCACAGAGATGCTCATCCAGATGACTCCCTACAATCACAGATGACTCCTACAATCACAGATGACTCGTACAATCACGATGACGTCCCTACAATACACGATGACTCATACAATCACAGATGACTACCTACAATCACAGATGACTCCCTACAATCACAGATGACTCCCTACAATCACAGATGAATCACTACAATCACAGATGACTCCCTACAATCACAGATGACTCCACTACAATCACAGATGACCCCTACAATCACAGATGACTCCCTTACAATCACAGATGACTCCGTACAATCACAGATGACTCCCTACAATCACAGATGACCCTACAATCACAGAAACTTCCTACGAATCACAAGTATACTTCACAGACTCCCTACAATCACAGATGCTCCCTACAATCAAGATGACTCCCTACAATCACAGATGACTCCCTACAATCAAACACTCAGAAATCACAGACTACTCCGTACAATCACAGATGATCCTCTGTACAATCACAGACGACTCCCTACAATCACAGATGACTCCCTACCCAATCACAGAACTCCTACAATCACAGATGACTTCCGTACAAATCACAGATGACTCCCTACATACAGACGACTCCGTACAATCACAGATGACTCCCTACAATCACAGATGACTCCCTACAATCACAGATTGACTCCCTACAATCACAGATGACTCCCTACAATCACAGATGACTCCGTACAATCACAGATGACTCCCTACAATCACAGATGACTCCCTACAATCACAGATGACTCCCTACAATCACAGATGACTCCCTACAATCACAGATGACTCCCTACAATCACAGACGACTCCCTACAATCACAGATGACTCTGTACAATCACAGATGACTCCCTACAATCCGGGAAGTCATCTGGATTAGCTATGGATTCGGACATCTGGTGATGTAGGAGTCATCTGTGATTGTACGGAGTCTCTGTGATTGTGAGTCATCTGTGATTGTAGAGTATCTGTGATGTGGGAGTCATCTGTGATTGTATTTTAGGATCATCTGTGATTGTTTATAGAGTCATCTGTGATTGTAGGGAGTTCATCTGTGATTGTAGGGAGTCATCTGTGATTGTAGGGAGTCATCTGTGATTGTACGGAGTCTATGTGATTGTAGGAGTCATCATTGTGATTGTAGGGAGTCATCTGTGATTGTAAGGGAGTCATCTGGGATTGTACGGAGTCATCTGTTGATGTAGGAGTCACTGTGATTGTACGGAGTAATCTGTGAATTGTAGGGAGTCATCTGTGATTGTAGGGGATCATCTGTGATGTGAGGGAGTCATCTGCGATTGTACGGAGTCATCTGTGATTGTAGGGAGTCATCTGTGATTGTAGGGAGTCATCTGTGATGTGGGAGTCATCGTGATTGAGGGAGTCATCTGTGGATTGTAGGGAGTCATCTGTGATTGTAGGGAGTCATCTGTGATTGTAGGGAGTCATCTGTGATTGTAGGGAGCATCTGGGATTGTAGGGAGTCATCTGTGATTGTAGGAGTCATCTGTGATGTGGAGTCATCGTGTTGTAGGAGTCATCTGTGATTTTGCAGGGAGTCATCGTGATTGTTAGGGAGTCATCTGTGATTGTAAGGAGTCATCTGTGATTGACGGAGTCATCTGTGATTGTACGGAGTCATCTGTGATTGTACGGAGTCATCTGTGATGGTACGAGTATCTGTGATTGTAGGGAGTCATCTGTGATTGTAGGAGTCATCTGTGATTGTACAGAGTCATCTGTGATTGTAGGAGTCGTCTGTGATTGTAGGGAGTCACTGTGATTGTAGAGTCATCTGTACGGAGTCACTTGATGTAGGGAGTCATCTGTGATTGTAGGAAGTCATCTGTGATTGTAGGGAGTCATCTGTGATTGTACGGAGTCATCTGTGATTGTACGGAGTCATCTGTGATTGTACGGAGTCGTCTGTGATTGTAGGGAGTCATCTGTGATTGTAGGGAGTCATCTGTGATTGTAGGGAGTCATCTGTGATTGTAGGGAGTTCTGTGATGTAGGGTCATTGTGATTGTAGGAGTCATCTGTGATTGTAGGGAGTCCATCTGTGATGTAGGGAGTCATCTGTGATTGTACGGAGTCATCTGTGATTGTAGGGAGTCATCTGTGATTGTAGGGAGTCATCGGTGATTGTAGGATCATCTGTGATTGTAGGGAGTCATCTGTGATTGTAGGGAGTTCATCTGTGATTGTAGGGATCATCTGTGATTGTAGGGAGTCATCTGTGATTGTAGGTAGTCATCTGTGATTGTAGGAGTCATCTGTGATTGTAGGGAGTCATCTTGATTGAGTGTATGTGAGTCATCTGTGATTGTAGGGAGTCATCTGTGATTGTACGGAGTCATCTGTGATTGTACGGAGTCATCTGTGATTGTAGGGAGTCATCTGTGATTGTACGGAGTCATCTGTGATTGTACGGAGTCATCTGTGATTGTAGGGAGTCATCTGTGATTGTACGGAGTCATCTGTGATTGTACGGAGTCATCTGTGATTGTACGGAGTCATCTGTGATTGTACGGAGTCATCTGTGATTGTACGGAGTCATCTGTGATTGTACGGAGTCATCTGTGATTGTACGGAGTCATCTGTGATTGTAGGGAGTCACTGTATGTAGGGAGTCATCTGTGATTGTACAGAGTCATCTGTGATTGTAGGGAGTCATCTGTGATTGACGGAGTCATCTTGTGATTGTAGGGAGTCATCTGTGATTGTACGGAGTCATCTGTGATTGTAGGAGTATCTGTGATTGAGGGAGTCTTGTGATTGTAAGAGTCATCTGTGATTGTAGGGGTCATCTGTGATTGTAGGGGTCATCTGTGATTGTAGGGAGTCATTGTGATTGTACGGAGTCATCTGTGATGTACAGAGTCATCTGTGATTGTACAGAGTCATCTGTGATTTAGGAGTAGTGTGTACGGAGTCATCTGTGATTGTAGGGAGTTCTGTGATTGTAGGGAGTCATCTGTGATTGTACGGAGTCATCTGTGATTGTAGGGAGTCATCTGTGATTGTCAGGAGTCATCTGTGATGTACGGAGTCATCGTGATTTGTAGGGAGTCATCTGATTGTAGGAGTCATCTGTGATGTAGGGATAGTGTCATCTGTGATTGTACGGAGTCATCTGTGATTGTAGGGAGTCATCTGTGATTGTAGGGAGTCATCTGTGATTGTAGGGGAGTCATCTGTGATTTAGGGTCACGTGTGTAGGGAGTCATCTGTGATGTGGAGTCATCGGTGATTGTAGGAGTCTTGGGATTGTAGGGGAGTCAATCTGTGATTGTACGGAGTCATCTTGATGTACGAGTCGTCTGTGATTGTAGGGAGTATCTGTGATTGTAGGGAGTCATCTGTGATTGTAGGGAGTCATCTGTGATTGTAGGAGTCATCTGTGATGTAGGGGATCTGTGTTGTAGGAGTCATCTGTGATTGTACGGAGTCATCTGTGATTGTACGGGAGTCATCTGGGATTGATACGGAGTAATCTGTGATTTGTAGGGAGTCATCTGTGATTGTACGGAGTCAGTCTGTGATTGTACGGAGTCGTCTTTGATTGTAGGGAGTATCTGTGATTGTAGGAGTATCTGTGATTGTAGGGAGTCACTCTGTGATTGTAGGGAGTCATCTGTGATTGTAGGGAGTCATCTGTGATTGTAGGAGTATCTGTGATTGTAGGAGTCATCTGTGATGTAGGAGTCATCTGATGGGAGTCATCTGTGATGTAGGGACTATGGCAGTCTCAGTCTCTCTCTCTCTCTCCCCTTAAGCTGGGTACACACAGTGGCGATAAAGCCCTGATACCGTTGGATCTGACGGGATTGGGGCTTTATTGGGACTGTGTGTACCTTCATTTTCGAATGAGCGCGCCCCTGCCAAATGCTCATTCGGGAAGACCGAAAATTTCCATCGGCCGCGCTAACTCCCATAGAGGAGTCTGCCGCGGCCGAGGGAAACACACAGTCCCGAGCGTTCTCATTATGATGTTAATAGGTTAAACACTCGGGACTGTGTGTATGAAGATCTTTGAAAGATGACAGACAGGATCTTGCAGATCATATCTGTCATATTTCACGACCTGTATGTGTGTACCTAGCTTTAAGCTGGGTACACACGATGATATTTCGGTCCGACACTCGACTATAGTCAGTGTATCGGTCGATCGGACCGAATTATCGAATCCGAATGTGCCTATGTCCGATCGACCGAATGTCCGAATCGGACGAAAGGACGATCGGAAAGGGTGGAAAACCTGTCCGATTCGTGCGGCTCCTATGGACCGCACGATCGGTCGCGGTGACTATCGGACGCGGCTGCTTTTGCCGCGACCGACAGTCCTTCCTCCTGGCCGACCGTTCGAAGTATCGAACGGGCGGTCAGGAGGAAAAATCGCTAGGTGTGACCTAGCTTTAGTCTGTAAAAACCTTTTAGACCAAATTTCCCCTTGAAGTGAAGGGTTAATCTACTGATTATCTCCCCACTGACCTGCTGGACACAATTCCATGATAAATCCAGTACAGTGATATAGATCCCAGCAGCTAGTAATAGTTTATCTAAAATTGCCATAGCCGATCTGCCTGGGTTATTAAACAGAGTAAACTTTCTTCTATTTACTATTAAAAACGGATCTGTTTCAACTGAGATTGCGGTGCCTTGGGATACGGTCTTTGCCGAGAGGAGATGGGAAGGAAATAACTTCCTGCCATTGCATCTTATTAGTTACACTATTAACTTACTGAGGCTCGCGGTGTTACCGTGTTGTAAATATTGACATTCCCTTAATTCCTCCAAACTACTGAGTGAATATTCCATGTAGGAACCTTCCGTTATCTGGCTGGGTTATCATGACCTGTCATCAGTTTTAATACAAGCAGGAGCGACTGGAACTAGAATGAGAAAATCCTTGGACAGGGCAATGTCTGGATTCATGTGGGAATCGCTGTTGGTTTCCCAATAGGAAACGTTCCCACATTTGCCATTAAATAAAAAAATTTACCGCGTCTATAAATATCCTACACACAGACGGTTTATCGGCGATTACCCGCAGATTCAATGTTTTGTGGATTCGTCCTTGGCCCAATAACCCACCACCTACAAATCACAGATGACTCCCTCACACAAGATGACTCCTAAATCACAGTGAATCCCTACAATCACAGAGACTCCCTACAATCACAGATGACTCCCTACAATCAAGATGACTCCTACAATCACAGAGAATCCCTACAATCACAGAGACTCCGTCACATCACAGACACCTACAATCCAGATGACTCCGTACAATCACAGAGACTCCCTACAATCACAGATGACTTCATCTACAATCACAGATGACCCTACAATACAGATGACTCCGTACAATCACAGGATGACTCCTACAATCACAGATGACTCCACCCGAATCACAAGATCTCCTACAATCACAGATGACTCTGTACACCAATCACAGATGACTCCCTACAATCACAAGATGACTCCCTACAATCACAGATGACTCTAATCACAGATGACTCCGTACAATCACAGATGACTCCGTACAATCACAGATGACTCCTACAATCCACAGATGACTCCGTACAATCACAGATGACTCCCTACAATCACCGATGACTCTACAATCCCAGATGACTCCCTACAATCACAGATGACTCCTACAATCACAGATGACTCCGTACAATCACAGATGACTCCCTACAATCACAGATGACTCCGTACAATCAACAGATGATCCCTACAACACAGATGACTGTACAATCACAGATGACTCCCACAATCACAGATGACTCCCTACAATCACAAGCTATGACTCCCTACAATCACAGATGACTCCCTACAACACAGATGACTCCCTACAATCACAGAGACTCCGTACAATCACAGATGACTCCCTACATCACAGATGACTCTACAATCACAGATGACTCCCTACAATCACAGATGACTCCCGTACAACACAGAGACTCCTACAATCACAGATGACTCCCTACAATCACAGATGACTCCCTACAATCACAGATGACCCCTACATCACAGATGAATCGTAAATCACAGATGACTCCGTACAATCACAGAGACTCCCTACAATCACAGATGACTCCCTACAATCACAGATGATCCCTACAATCACAGATGACTCCCTACAATCACAGAGGAACTCGTACAATCACAGATGACTCCTACAATCACAGATGACTCCGTACAATCACAGATGACTCCGTACAATCACAGATGGCCTCCGCTACAATCACAGATGACTCCTACAATCACAGATGACTCCCTACAATCACAGATGACTCCCTACAATCACAGATGGACTCCCACAATCACAGATGACTCCCTACAACACAGATGACTCCCTACAATCACAGATGACTCCTACAATCACAGAGACCCCTACATCACAGATGACTCCTGTACAATCACACAGATGACTCGTACAATCACAGATGGACTCCCTACAATCACAGATGATCCCTACAATCACAGATGACTCCCTACAATCACAGATGACTCCCTACAATTACAGACGACTCCCTACAATCACAGATGACTCTCTACAATCACAGACGACTCTGTACAATCACAGACGACTCTGTACAATCACAGACGATTCCCTACAATCACAGACGACTCCCTACAATCACAGACGACTCCCTACAATCACAGACGACTCTCTACAATCACAGACGACTCCGTACAATCACAGATGACTCCCTACAATCACAGACGACTCCCTACAATCACAGATGACTCCCTATACTTTAGTATAGGGGACCGACCATGGCTGAGGGAAAACTTCCCTTTGAAACGATAATTCCAGATGGAATCGTTTGTTTCATCCGTACTGCTCACTTACCCATAAAGGGCCAATCCCATCTGTTCCGTGTATACGCAGCTTCACAGCCTAGAAACTGCTGATTAAAAAGATTCACCATCACTTGTCTTTATAAGTGATTTGTGACCTGGATCTTATTATACTGAGGGTCTCCTTCCCCTCCTTTCCCTTAGCACAGGGAGATACAAACTAGCTAATTGGACTTCTTCTCCTTCTTTCTCTGTGTGAATCGTACAATATGCCTGTTCCACTGGGAGAGGTGATAATGGTGGCGATTAAATAAAGATTTTATTAGCAATTAGTTAGCAATAATCTGGAAAAGCAACGTATACACCATTTTAATCAGTCATTTTCTGACTATATGGTCGGACAAAAATGTATTTACACCATATTTCTCCTTTAAGATGTAAGTGTCTATTCTACTTAAAATATAGCGTTCATGAAACGTTGACTCCAAGGACACTGACTGATTGTTTTATAAACTCTGGAGATTCACAGATAAGTTCCATAGCCTCAGCTATAACCAGTGTACAAACTGCAATATCCAATCAGAACGAGCCTAAGGCTTTTCCCATAAATCTTTATTTCTTTAGGTTTGACGTTGGTTCTGAGGTTCTAACCAGCCTCTTTTTCTTCCCAATCAATGACGTCCATTATCCAGAGACGATTTTTACTGGAACATTGCGACCCGCAATGCTATAACGTGTGCAGATGTTCTCCAGGCGAAACGCTTTATCAGACAATATTTCTTCATTGCTGATAAACAGCGTAGGGATATACAGGGAGATAAAAGGCAGTGAAGAAGTAAAACAGGTTCCATGTGATTAAAGGATTAGAATTAAATTTACTTTTCCTATTTCCCTGTTAAACTGCGAAATGAAGGATGGAATATTCTATTTATACTTCACCCATATCATAGAGCAGAGCGACACAAACATTTATACCATTAAAACTTCAGAGGGTGTGCAATCGTTACAGGGGATCTAGATAGATTGTCACTTTGGGCTGCTAAGTGGCAGATGAAATTCAATGTTGATAAATGTAAGGTGATGCATTTTGGACTTAAACATCCTTGTGCTGCTTATACTATAAATGGCTCTGTGTTAAGTGAATCCCTGTTGGAAAGGGATCTTGGAGTTTTGGTGGATAACAAACTTAAAGGTAGCAAGCAGTGCCAGGCGGCAACAGCCAGAGCCAGCATGGTATTGTCTTGTATAAAGAGAGGTATGGATTCAAGGGAGGAAAATGTCATTCTCCCTCTTTACAAAGCATTGGTAAGGCCTCATTTGGAATATGCAGTGCAATTTTGGAATCCTGTGTACAAAAAGGAAATCTTTGTAATGGAAAGGGTTCAGAGAAGGGCAACTAAATTAATAAGGGGATTGGGGGAGCTTGAATATGAAGAGAGGCTGGAAAAGTTACAATTATGTACGCTGGAGAAAAGGCGCTTGCGTGAGGATATGATTACTGTGTATAAATGCATTAACGGGCCATACAATAAACTATCTGGGGCATTGTTCACCAATAGAACATGTCAGAGGATACGAGGACATCCCTTAAGACTTGAAGAAAAATGTAGTCTTGAAGTTTAGAAGGCGTTTTTCACTGGGAAAACAGTAAAATATTAGTTTGATTGTACATCTGTGCATGCTGGGTAAGTTTGTGTACCTGTAAAACACATGGTGGCAGATACCGATTGTTCTTCTGTTAAATATATACGTGACGGGCAACTCTGAATCGGATTTTGGGGTTTGTCCGACAGAGCTAAGCGCCCTGGGCTAAGGATTTTAGTGCGTCTAGCAGGTAAACGAAATGCAGGCAGGCAACCTCTTCCCACGTAGTATAAAAATATTGTACTTTATTGAAGTAAAAACAGACAAACTTTCCACATGGATAGCAGCACAGAACTCCGCCCTATGCGTTTCGTGGCTGTACAGGGGCTTGTAGTGTGTCTGTCACATTTCTATTGGACGTGGTGATGGCAGGTTTATTTGATAATTAAAAAAAAAATGTTGCATGTTACTGGTATCCTGTAGGCAAGAAATGTGGGTATTGCTGAGTAGGTTGGACTAGATGGGTGTGTGTCTTTATTCAACCTTAAATACTATGTTACTATAAAACACAAATAGACACCAATTGTAACTGATAAGATTTCTAAGCACCAATTATAAAGGATTCTATTACCCAGTTCCATTTATAACTGATGACATTGCTAAGCACTAATTCAAACAGATGACATCACAAATGACCAATTATATCTGATAACAAACAAGCACCAATTCTGATGACATCACTAACCAATGGCAATAACTGATACAATTTACAGGATCTTTGTGGTTGTTGAGTATTTTTGTATTATTATTGAACGTTGTGTATTTTGGTTATTAATTACCCTTTTTTCCTGTGTAATGGTTTTCAGGATTAGTGAGGGTCACATGGTACAATGTGCAGGTTAAAAAGCCCAGAGACACCAGGATGGAAAGTTAACTGTAAGTACTTAGTAACGCTGGGAACTTTTCAATGTATTTTCCAAACTCTCGGTGAGTAAATAATAAAATCCCTTAATCCTTCCCGGCTTCGTTAACGTCAAAATATTTCAAGAGTCTCAGAAAGAATCTTTTAAAGCGATACGCTCCTTTTTTTTTCACGGGGAGAAATGTATTTAGACAGTTGCTCTCGTTTGAAGGTGAACGCTCAGTTGGAGACTTGTTTATATTGTTTAAGGAAAGGAGCGAAACGTCTGGGTTTGTAGGTGGCGCGTTGGCAGGTTCCATAGTTACGCCGATCAATGCCGGGTTTGTAATACGGGCAGGAGGACTGAGTTACACAGGACGAACAAGAAAAGAAACATGATCAGTCCTGGATAGAAATAGACAGCAGGGTAACAAAATAAAATAATACTACAAAATACTAACCAGACATATGAACTGTATTAGAAATACTACACAATTGTAATGTTACCTACTACTTACTTTGTTATACCTGAATGGGATTTATACAGTAACATTTTATAGCCATAACTAACGGTTTGGACCCTCCGGACCCCTCATGGAGAGGGTGGTGTAAAGGAGTTTAGTTGCCCTTTAATTGTAACCATTGCCCCTAGGTGTACTGTATATTATAGATTGGTATGTAAAATAATCAAACATGGGGTTAAACATGGATGTTGTCTCTCAGATAAAACCATTGCTAGAAACCCCACAGTATGTTCAGTTAAACCCATTTATTATCCAATCAACACTAAAAAAGTCTCTTTAATTAGTAATAATCAGCATTAAAAACCCTCACTTAATGTCAGGTTACGCAGACACCAGTATAGCCAGCCCATAGCCCCTTCCTATCACATATTGAGAATCTAAACCTGGAAACCAGCAAGGAACGAGTTTAATCCTTTTCTTTTACACAAATAAAACACACATTGAGCTATAAAGATTTAAGGAACGAATGAAAATCCCCATACTCCTGCAGGAACAAGGCTGGTGGGGTAAATAATTAATAACTGCAGCAAAGACCAACGCAGATGGGATGTTCTCTCCTTTTTCTATTCCCATACTTATAGTGATTAGCAGGGGGCGTCTCGGATAAACATTTCACCTTAGATACAAACACTTTCCTCTATCTTCCTCTGATTAGAGGTCACCAGTGCACACGGCCCTGTGAAATGTTCACACTCATTTGGTTTACCTAGATTTTTCTAAAACCTTCTGCATCTGATCCAATGAACTTTTCCAGAATAGGAACTTTAGGACCTTTTTTCATTTTGTCGCTGTGTTTTTTCTATTTATTTTTCTTTCTGTCCCTTACGAACACGTAACAGTACTTTATGATCTTTACAAAACACACACACATGCTCTTCACATCTTCTCCTTCTTGTGTCTAATATCTGCCACGTCTTCCGAATGTTTGTAAAGTTCTCCAGGGGAAGAAAAATCCATAAAATTCCGTTCACGGACGACAAAGGATAAAGATGAGAAATGTTTTATTTTCCCGGCAGGTTCATGGAGAAAGGAGATCTCCATCCTTATATCTGGGTATTCCCTCAGCAAGACTCTACAGTCTATAGTCCTGTTAATGTTCCATGGCCATGGGGTATTGTGGGTATAGATACTGGAACACAGGTAAAGGGTAACTAAAGTCTGAAATTCCAACTACAGTTGAAGGATTAGGTAGCAGTATAACACCCCTGATTGCTGCCAGTTTACAGAATGGTTGACTGTTTCAGACAGGTTGGGAATTCCATATTCTGTTGCTGTTAAAAGGATAAGTTAATCACCATATTGAATTCTGAGCTGTCTATAAAGTCTGGTGGTACATCCGCTAATGGGAAAGAAAGATAAACCCCAAAACAATTAACCTGGACTGTATATAACATATTTGGTTAGGTCCACCAATGGGTTATAGCTCCAAGTAGTACTCAGGATTCTATCATGGGTCTCCACTTGCCAACCCAGAATACATATACCTGTCACTAGGGTGTGAAATTGTTATATAGTTTGGTCATTTTACTCTCATGGGAATCAGACTGAGGTTGAGAGCTCAACGCAGACCCAGAAATCAGGAGGACAATGATTTATTACCGATTTATTGACTTTCTCTGGTCTAGTGCCACATGGTTGAACTGAGGAGGCGCCTTGGTCAAGATGAGAAAGTCTTCTCCATTACTCAAGTCTAATTGAATCTGACTCACTGCGGTTACTGTACGTATGGAAGGATCCGATTAAGAAAATTCAGTGACTAATTACTGTTTCATTTTAACAGCAGCCATAATATATATAAATACTTCATTGGTCACATCATCAAAGAAATATCCGCAGTCAACCGGCCATCTTGTAGAATAATTACTCATAAGGGAAACATCTTTAAGTCACATCCCTTCAAGCATCTCTACTGAAAGCCTCATTAGAATGTTAAGAAGAATTTGTACCAATGCTGTAACACTGTAGCATTTCACTTCCTGTTCAGGTGATATCCTAACATCCTATTATCCTCCAATCCCAATTAATCTCCAGCCTGGCATGTTCCTGTCTAATCCCCTGACAATTAGATGGCTGAGTTTCTAATGATAAAGATGATGAAAGTGGCAGGAACTCTAGAGGGATCTGGTGAACTTCTCCCCACATTGTGGGATTATTGCTCGTACCATGGAACGCCTGTCCAATGTTCACACAATATTAGCTCTTTGTTGTAGAAAGCTGAACACAGATAATGAAAAGTGACAGTCAGTCAAAATAACCCGGGTAACAATTTATCAGCTGTAAAGCTTTATTTTTCCTGCCATTCTCCAGGGCTTTGCCTCAAGCTCATCAACATTTCTAGATCAAAAAATCTCAGAGAGACTGACCATAAAGGTAAAGAACAAAATTAACAATATGGTCCCATCCATTTATAGAAGCATAAAGCTGTTTAATGTATTACGATAGCCTGAGGTTCTTATATTGATAAACCATCTGGTGGGACATCTAGAAGGCTGGGGATTGTCTCTAGAAAATAAAAATGGTCTATATAATCATTCCCGGTAAATGTTGGTTACAAAGTTCTGGTAAAAGCTCTGTGCACACATATAATTACGGTTACCTAGAGTAGCCATCTAACGTCTGACCTCTTGGGCCAATAATCTATTGTGTGTGGTAGCTACTGTCTGTATCATTCAGGCATCCAGCAGGACAGATCCCAAACGACACAGAAGGGAACATGTATAGGAGATTTCACACAACTGTTAATTCTCGGGGATCATCAGACAGTATCTAATGTGTGTACATGGCTTCATTTATAAAGCAAACATGTAGAATATTGAAATACTTATCTACACAATCAATACGGGGCAACAGTCAGACTATCTAGAAGTTTAGGAAACCGCAACTAGTCTGGATGCGATAAACATACATCCATATCTAACCAATGTATAGATAAAAAGAAATTGCTCTGAAAATCCAAACCAACCCTTTACCATCAATTAAATTTTTATTTTTTTTTTAAATCTGCAGATTTTTTTTTTGTCGCCTTTCCCACAAAGGTGCCGCATAGGGCAAATGTCTCACTCTGCCTCATCAGCGAAGAGGCCCTGGGTAGGAGATGCAGCAGACAGAAGGGGTCCGGCTGTAGAGGGCTCCCCTGTGCATGCCAGAACATCTCAAGAGGACAAGGAAGCAGCAGTGACCGGAAGACTCACAGACTCATTCACTTTTTTCAACTTTGAACTCGACTGCAGGAGAACCATGAGGAGCAGAGCAGTACGGTTAGGATTTACCGTTTAGTTTTAGTTCAGTATTAGTTTTGGGGATGGCCATGCCCTTTAATTTGTGTGTGATGTATTTACATAGGGGCATATTTATAAAAGAGTGAAAAGTAGCGAAATGTTTTCGCATTCGCTTTTCGCATGGGTTTTCGCCAAAAAGACAGTTAACGCTATTTATAAAGGTAGCGTCAACGAATGGCGAAACCGTTTCCGCAAGCTATCGCTAAACCCTTTTCGCCTTACTTCGCAATGGTAATTTTAATGAAAAGGGAGCGAAAAGGCAAAACGCGATTTATAAAAGAGCGAAAGGTGTTTTTTGCGTTAAAAAGAGCGAAAGATTAGCGCGACCCTGAAGGTGGCGAAAAGTCATTGTTTGAGCGAAAAGGCATTCTAATGGGTAATATTCCTTGAAAAAGCAAACGCGCATTAGAAGGGCGATCGCGCATTAGAATGTAATATGCCTTGGAAAAGCAACATTAGAAAGGCGACCGCGCATTATAATGGAATATGCCTTGGAAAAGCGACATTAGAAAGGCGACCGCGCATTATAATGGAATATGCCTTGGAAAAGCGAACGCGCATTAGAAAAGCGAATGTGCAGTGCAAAAGAAAATTGTATTCCAATTGAGAAATTCTAAGAAGATTGACTAAATAAGACATGGCTGACTTCTTGGTAAATGTGAGGTGGCCATTTTGAACTTGACATCATTTTCTAGTGGGCTTTTCTGGTTTTGAATGGTTTTCGCAATGCAGTCTTCTTAGATGCGTTAAGTTTTCGCTGCGATACTTTTCGCTCTTTATCGCGCCCGTTCGCCTTTTTCATCCGCGAAGTGTGTTTTTTCACTTTTTTATAAATAAGGCGAAACGAAGCACCAAATGGCGCTATTTTCGCTGTGATGTGCTGCGCTAATTATTTGGCGAAAAAGACAATCCTTTATAAATATGCCCCATAGACAATATGGTTTTCAAGTATGGCTTTAGTTTATGGATGGGAGCTGCCATATTGTTTCCCTTAGACAGTACAGTATGAGGGTATAGCTTATTGTATGTACAGAACATTCCTTCTCTGTATATTTATATTTATACATATGGGTGGGAACTGCCATATTGTTTCCCTTAGACAGTACAGTATGAGGGTATAGCTCATTGTATGTACAGAACATTCCTTCTCTGTATATTTATACATATGGGTGGGAGCTGCCATAGTGTTTCCCTTAGTACAGTATGAGGGTATAACTTATTGTGTGTACAGAACATTCCTTCTCTGTATATTTATACATATGGGTGGGAGCTGCCATATTGTTTCCCTTAGACAGTACATTATGAGGGTATAGCTTATTGTATGTACAGAATATTCCTTCTCTGTATATTTATATTTATACATATGGGTGGGAGCTGCCATATTGTTTCCCTTAGACAGTACAGTATGAGGGTATAGCTTATTGTGTGTACAGAACATTCCTTCTCTGTATATTTATATTTATACATATGGGTGGGAGCTGCCATATTGTTACCCTTAGACAGTACAGTATGAGGGTATAGCTTATTGTATGTACAGATTATTCCTTCTCTGTATATTTATATTTATACATATGGGTGGGAGCTGCCATAGTGTTTCCCGTAGACGACAGATGAGGGTATAGCTTATTGATGTACAGAACAATTCCCTTTCTCTGTATATTTATACATATGGGTGGGAGCTGCCATAGTGTTTCCCTTAGACAGTACAGTATGAGGGTATAGCTTATTGTATGTACAGAACATTCCTTCTCTGTATATTTATACATATGGCTGGGAGCTGCCATATTGTTTCCCTTAGACAGTACAGTATGAGGGTATAGCTTATTGTATGCACAGAACATTCCTTCTCTGTATATTTATATTTATACATATAGGTGGGAGCTGCCATATTGTTTCCCTTAGACAGTACAGTATGAGGGTATAGCTTATTGTGTCAAGGATGGAAATGCTGAACATGTAGACTTTATACATGTTTGGGTTATTTAATATAAATTACACAGAGGATTTCAATGTAGTCATTATTTGGGAAGAAACCTATTTTTAGTGTAACAAACACATTTTTTCTGAAGGAAATTAAAGATAAAGTTGTTGGATTAAAGGGCATGCTCACCCAGAAAGTAACTGACCGTTTTCAGGTTATTAACCCCCCATAACTGGACTTTATCTTGCCTTCATCTGACGCTCCCACAATGAGATATACCTACTATAAACACAGCCAAATCCTGGTTTGAGAGGTAAATAACCTGAAATTGGTCAGTTATTGTGTATTGTGTACGTTCCTTTTATACAGCAAAACAGCAACCACCTCTCTGGTCTGTAACCATCCTAATTAGCAGGTCCATGTGAAAATCATTCAGACCCCTATGTGCTGAAATAAACTGCGTAGGCTCAGGTAGAAACGTTTATACGTGATTTAATGCTTTAACCTTTGGTATTGAAACAATCCGTTCTATCTAATTGGCACAAAAAGCAAACTTAAGGTTAAAGGGCTTGAGTATTGCCATGGGAATAGATCCAGCATGGCTTTTAACCCTAGCAGTGCCTTGTTGAGGTTGATTTGCATCCCTGGGTAGGACAGGGTTAGGAAAAGAAAGAGAAGTTCAATCCCTACAGCAATAAAGGTGATTTTACAATATAATCTTATTCTTATATTACGGAGCACATTTTGTATTTGTGGCATAAATAATCCATGGTATATCACGTAATTATTTTATTTTTGTGTCTTTGTGGCTTTTATTTTACTGACACACAAGTGGGTGTTGAGGGTTGACTAACCAAAATGGAGGGTTGACTAATATATGCCGCATGGAGGTTGGTAATCTATGTACTGAACAAAGACTATGTTGCCCCCCCCCAAACAGAGACGGGTAAGTATTATTTGTGCCATGGAAGGATAGTGCGCCAGACTGGTTTAGCCTTTCCCAGTTCGGCCTGGCCCTACCCACTGCACATGCCAGAAACCTCTGAGAGGACAGGGAAGGGGCAAAAACAATTTTAGACACAGACAGGCTCCTGCTCTTCACTTTCTGGGACTTTGGACCGACAACGGATGCCCGCGTGTTCTCTGACATGTTCTATTGGTAAACAATGCCCCAGATTATTAATGTATTTATACACAGTAATCATATCCCCATGCAAGCACCTTTTCTCTAGTGTACATAATTGTAACTTATCCAATCTGTGTTCATATTCAAGCTCCCCCAATCCCCATTATTAATTTAGTTGCCCTTCTCTGAGCCCTTTCCATTTCCAAGATGTCCTCACAAAACTGCACTGCATGTAACGAAATTTCAAGTTTGCTACCAGTATATGATGAAATTCCCTGTTTGTTACCAGTATGTGATGAAGTTGTCAGTTTATTGTGCAGGTACTGTGCCACTCCAACGCAGTACCCAAGCATCAGTCCTAACCTAGTGAGAAAAATATACAATCCTTGGGGGCAACAAGACAATACCTACTTTTCTCTTTTGTATAATGTATAAATTGACAGTCCTCCATTGCAGCGCGCAAGTATTTTTGAATAAAGTTTTAAGCTGCATATGTGTATATTTTTATTTAATCAAGGGCAGTGCAGCCAAAGCCCTATTGTATGCTTTGCTCCCTGTTTCAATGTCATAGAAAACATCAATATTTTTTTATAGTTTTAATAAAGAACACCAGGGGGCATAACTGTAAGTCGTATTGGTTTTAAAAGGGGAAGATGATGAGATGATTAATCAGTGAGGGGAGGAGGCTGGTAGGCTGAGAATGGCAGACTGGATGGCAAACTTACTATTAAATTGGTTGGTAAACATAGACTGGTGCGTTGGCTTATTTAGACTGGCAGTGGTGGGGCCTCCAGAATCCACAGCCCACTTTATGGGGTATAACCATTATTACCCTCTATGGTACAGGTGCAGTGAAATTGTAAATAATAAGTGAAATATGAAAACGTAAGTCATATACACATGCTGGATAATTTCTGGCTGAAATGACCAGCAATGAACCTTTTCACTAGCAATCTAGCATATACAGTGGGTCTCTAAATCTTACCAGGTCTCCCAATCACTTTTGTTTTTCATTTGGTGGCACTGAAAAAGCAAAAAAATAACTGCAGAGGATGTCGGAACTTATTGGTGATACATTTAAATTTGTCTGGAATGTTTTGCTGTAATTTCCTTGATGCATTGGTCGTCTTTGGGGTTAGTTGGTGCCTACATCTGTGTTTCCATCCATACCATGCAATATAATAATTAAAAGCACACCAAGTAACAAACTGAAAGATATTAACATGACGGTACTGATGCGTTGTCCTCTCTAGGGTTAGTTGGTGGCTATGTATCTGTGCTCCACACATGTGACTTACATATATGTTGATATATGTTTTTTTATTTTATTTTCTTCAGAAAATCGCCTAAAACTAAATTCTGCTCAGATGTGTAAAGAATGCCATCTTTATTAGGTGTGTAAATTCCAAATGTATCGTTATGTGGTTTCCCAGGTAAGGAGGCGTTTAGTGTGAAAAAACAAGTATGCACAGCCCCTAATAAACGCATTGGCTCCATTTGGGGTAAACTTGCATGTAGTATCATTGTATTCAGGACGTGTAAAAGATCGATATTTTGTGGGAGGTTTTATTTGTACTGGTGGTTTGGTCAATGTGGTGACTTTTTTTGTGAAATTCTAATAAAATGGAACAATTTTGCAAACTGCATCTGAATTTCTGCATGTCTGTATGAAAGAATGAGACTGTTACATAGCTGAAGTTGTGTAGATTCCTGAATGGTTACCACTGAACAAGACCAGAAGGAATTTCAGAACCCAATACATGCAAATATTCTATTCCACATGGATCCTATCATATATAGAATCTATACTTGTCATGATTATCAGTTATCCAATACAGGTATCACCTTTACTTTTATTAGAAAGTATTTTGATTTAGTTTTAGGCTGGGTACACACCAGGAGATATTTTCAGGCGATCAACATCACTATTGGTCGGTCGGGCAAAGATATCTGCTGGTTTGGGGTCGCAGGCTGCAACCACCGAGCTCGATTGCCGGAATGATCAATCGCACACTGTCGGCCGAGACTGTCAGACATTTGTCCTGGCTGAGAGCTTGCTCGGGACAGATTTTGCTCGGGACAGATAGTCACTTCGTGTGTACCCAGCCTTACTGAGAAACCCACATTTGTGCTACATTATCATTAGTGTCTTTCAAAGTCCGACTCAGAGCTGTGACTCTGATGTCGAATCTGACAGAATTTGATAAATATTGTCGGTATCGGGCAAGATGGAAATTTTCTATTACATGGAACTCCTTGGGGACTTTTAATATCTTTATATTTTATAATAAAGGGACAAGCAAAAAGACTAGAAACAAGGAAAGTATAATGGTATACTATAACGTGTGATTGTGTTTAAATAACCCAGTTCTTGGTAACACAGCCCATGATCTATAGGCACTGTCAATGGGATTTCATCTCACATGCACTTTGCCTGAACATGGGTGGGCAATGATCATGAGAATGGTTGTGGGATTTAAAACATTGCATCCCAGGCCCCTATCAACACAGAGAAAACATGTGCGACCCATACAGAAACCATATTATGGATCCCAGTTTTCCAACCATTTTACCAACCTTTAGTTTCCTACGAATTTGAGAGTCTCCACCTGCTCAACCATTTCACCAGCCCCAGTTTGTTTCACAATCATTTCCCAGTCACTGCCAGTCATATTGTCGCTTTCCAGCTATTTCTCTAATCTCTGTTTTCCAGCCATTTCTTCAGTTTGCCAGCCATCTCTCTTATCTCAGTTTTCCAGCCATTTCTTCAGTTTGCCAGCCATCTCTCTTATCTCTGTTTTCCAGCCATTTCTTCAGTTTGCCAGCCATCTCTCTTATCTCTGTTTTCCAGCCATTTCTTCAGTTTGCCAGCCATCTCTCTTATCTCCATTTTCCTGTCATTTCCCCGGTCTCAGTTTGTCAGATAATTCTTCAGTCTCTCCATAGGGTGTAAGGGGGTAAAATAAAAAAGACAAAAGAGGAACAAGGGTGTGTGTGTGTGTGTGTGTGTGTGGGGGGGGGTGGGGGGGGGGTGTTAAAAATAAAAGGGAAAACATAAGCAGGTTGACAAAGATGATTGGAAGAAGGAAAATTAAAGGTAAAGCTGAGGCAGAGCAGACACCTGGACAGGCAGAGAGCTGAATGGAATAATGATAAAGAAATCAGAAGGTGAAAGACAAGGGCGTGAAACAGAATAATGTGGATGTCCCCATAGTTTTGGCCATGGTTTGATGGGAAATATCGCCCTATGGGATCGCTGTTGGCTCAGGTGTCCCTGGATAAAATAACTGCACAAAATAATTTGTTAGTGGCTTAAAATATCCCTATTATTAACAGTAAGTGGCACGTTAATAATGGCGACTGGCAAAATCAGTGGGGTAAGTATAGGGCCTTCCTAGAGCAGTAAAGATAATCCTCCAATCTTGCGGGGCCCCTGCTACTAATGGAATGTTTCCTGTCCATAATGTTTTGTCTCTTATAACCACTCCCATTAAACACTCTATTTACTGTAGCCCTAACGGCAGAATAACCTGTATCAACGCTGCTGCCAAAATCGTGCCTGCGCATACAGGTTACATTTTCCGTCTGTTGTTGTCAATAAAAGTCTAGGGAAGTGTATAAAAAAGGGCACACAATCATAATGACGTGATTTTAAGCAAGCATGAACGCATGTAAAAGCGGACACAAGCGGGTAGAAACACACAGGATGAACTAGACATTTTTCCCTTACTTGATAGTTTTTGGCTTTATCCCAGTTGAAGATTGTACAGCCAGACGAAAGGCTATTCAGGAGAAGGTTTTGGACTGTATCTGCTCCTACAGCTATAGCTAGAGACAGGAAATTAGACGTGTGGGACGCACCTTGCTAAGGAATCCGTGGAAGTGTCCTCATTATCGGTGAGCCTGGTCAATCATAGGTAAATCATCAAAAAGTTATTTCCGTGATCAAAAATACAAAAACATACACCCTAACATCACACAGGTACAAACACTTACCGATGCACCCAAATACCCACCCTTCACGCTGCCGATCTTCTAATAAACAATATTGGGAGTTAGGAATAACCAATCCTGAACAAACTGGACAGAAATCAACACTACCATGCAAACAACATATACACACAATGTTCTTGGGAACAACCTGTCCCTTGTCTCATGTGTGACACTCCAGGTGTGCATGGGTATGAACTTTTGATGTGGACCTGCCAATCATACCTACCCACCAGTAACTGTTAATATTCTTGTGGTTTTGCCTTTCCCTTTAATACCTGAATGTGCTGTAACATGTACATTTCACAAACAAAGTGCCATATTAAATACATGCTGTATGGCCTCACAGAAACCAACGCAGTCTCCATCATGGTTTTCATGTAGATTTCATATGTCTTTGGGTCTTAAAGGTAAAGGTGGCAACACTAGGTTGTGCTGTGACTCTATGTGTCATAGTAAATGACAGGGTTGGATATGTGGATCTCTATGGGTGTACCATGATGGCAAACTGGCTTTTTCCATTTTTGCTGGGTGTAACAAGATGGCTCACTAGCTACTTCCTCTGCTGGATATAATAAGTTTGCTGACTGGCTAGGTTCATTTTTGCTGGGTGTACCAAGATGGTTGACTGGCTATTTCCATGGCTGAGTGTACCAAAATGGCAGACTGGCTGTTTGTTTACATCTGTACTGGGTGCTGTTCTTTGACACAGAGGCCAAATAAATGGAAAATAAACATTGGGACCCACAACAGGGACACCAGTAGCTGTTACTGCACCTGTGGTTGTGTCTTTATCACTCTCTGTGTCACAGTGAAGAACAGGATTGGACAATGAGATTTCTATGGAGAACTGGACAGAACCACAGAACCGACCCAGTTTGGCTGTTCCACCTTCTCTTGCCTCTGAAACCAAAGTTGCTGTATTAACACATGCAGTAGGTCACCCATCATGACCCTATTCTGATGGAGTTTGCCGATGCTGGCAGAGACAGGCCCACCACGAGCATGACCATTATCAGTCCCCTATACTTTAGTAACTGACTGAGTAGACACACACATATATATGTATATATATATATATATATATATAAACTTTTTAGCCTAAATCATAGTTTATTGTAGTAACTGACCGAGTAGACACTTATATATATAAACTGTTTAACCGGTGTTTAGTGATAGTTTATTATAGTAACTGACCGAGTATACACTTATTATATAAACTGTTTAACCCAAACCATGTAGGGTGTTTAGTGATAGTTATTATAGTAACTGACCGAGTAGACACTTATATATATAAACTGTTTAACCCAAACCATGTAGGGTGTTTAGTGATAGTTTATTATAGTAACTGACCGAGTAGACACTTATATATATAAACTGTTTAACCCAAACCATGTAGGGTGTTTAGTGATAGTTTATTATAGTAACTGACGAGGTATACACTTATATATATAAAACTGTTTAAAACAAAAAAAAAACCATAACCAACCATGTAGGGTGTTTTAGTGATAGTTATTATCGTAACTGACCGAGTAGACACTTATATATATAAACTGTTTAACCCACCCATGTAGGGTGTTTTAGTGATAGTTTAATTTATAGTAACATGCACGAGTAGACACTTATATATATAAACTGTTTAACCCAAACCATGTAGGGTGTTTATTGATAGTTTTTATAGTAACTGACCGAGTAGACACTTATATATAAACTGTTTAACCCAACCATGTAGGGTGTTTAGTGATAGTTTTATTATATACTGACCGAGTAGACACTTATATATTAAACTGTTTAACACCCAAACCATGTAGGGTGTTTAGTGATAGTATTATAGTAACTGACCGAGTAGACACTTATTATATAAACTGTTTACCCCAAACCATGTGGGTGTTGTGATAGTTTATTATAGTAACTGACCGAGTAGAACTTATATATATAAACTGTTTAACCCAAACCATGTAGGGTGTTTAGTGATAGTTTATTATAGTAACTGACCGAGTAGACACTTTATATCATAAACTGTTTTAACCCAAACCATGTAGGGGGTTTAGTGATAGTTATTAGAGTAACTGACCGAGTAGACACCTTATTATATAAACTGTTTAACCCAAACCATGAGGGTGTTTTAGTGATAGTTATTATAGTAACTGACCGAGTAGACACTTATATATATAACTGTTTTAACCCAAACCCACATGTAGGGTGTTTAGTGATAGTTATTATATTAACTGACCGAGTAGACACTTTATATATACACTGTTTACCCAAACCATGTAGGGTGTTTAGTGATAGTTTATTATAGTAACTGACGCGATTAGACACTTATATATAAATACTGTTTAAACCCAAACCATTAGGGTGTTTAGTGATAGTTATTATAGTAACTGACCGAGTAGACACCTTATATATATAAACTGTTTACCCAAACCATGTAGGGTGTTTAGGTGATAGTTATTATAGTAACTGACCGAGTAGACACTTATATATAAACTGTTTTAACCCAAACCATGTAGGGTGTTTAGTGATAGTTATTATAGTAACTGACCGATAGACACTTATATAATAACTGTTTAACCCAAACTATGGTAGGGTGTTTAGTGATATGTTATTATAGTAAACTCGCCGAGTAAACACTTATATATATAAACTGTTTAACCCAAACCATGTAGGGTTTTTAGTGATAGTTATTAGAGTAACGACCGAGTAACACTTTATATATAAACTGTTTACCCCAAACCATGTAGGGTGTTTAGTGATAGTTTTATTATAGTAACTGAACCGAGTAACACTTATTATATACTGTTTTAACCCAACCATGTAGGGTGTTTTATTGACCGAGAACCGTACGATCTAGAGTCCAGTCACTTATATAATAACAGTTTAACCCAAACCTGTAGGGTGGTTAGTGTATCTGCTTACTTCTATAGTTACACTTAGTAGGTTTCTGACTGTGAAGCCGCTGTAGCGCCTTGACCGGCAAGGTTCTGGGTTCGATTCCCCAAGCCACCATGAGCTTAACACTTTGTCCCCATGCACTATAGGTAGAAATAGTGTATAGAAGTGTCTATGGAAAGAGAGATAAAATTGGTGGTAGGGTAGAAGAAAGATAAGAGTTTTTATACGGAGTTTGACCTGTACCACTCCTTTGAAACGAATCATGAATTTTTTGAAGTATCCAGTGGCATGACAGCTTAACAGCATTCCCCTTTGGGCATGCACTCCCATCGGACCATTGTACTTCGCCGCACAGCTCCATGGCATGAATGCACACCCACTATAATCGCCCTGCGTACCCATCTTATGTTTCAGTGGGGGGGGGACTACGGAGCGAACCCTAGATTACATACTAACTCCATTGACAAGGCCCTTTGAGGACTAGAACTCACATGGCTGGGTTTACAGATGGCTGACTGGCTATTTCCATGGCTTGGGTGTACCAAGATGGCTAACTGACTAGTTCCATGGCTGGGTAATACCAAGATGGCCTACTGGCTATTTCCATGGCTGGGTGTACCAAGATGGCCATCTGTCTATGTCCATTGCCGGCTGTACCAAGATGGTTCATCTGGCTATTCCATGGCTGGGTGTACAAGATGGCCATCTGGCTATTTCCATGGCTGGGTGCACCAAGATGGAATCTGGCTATTTCCATGACTGGGTATACCAAGATGGCCATCTGGCTATTTCCATGGCTGGGTATACAAGATGGCTGACTGGCTATTCCCTTGCTGGGTGTACCATTGGCTATTTCCATGCTGGTATACCAAGATGGCCACTGTCTATTTCCATGGCTGGGTGTACCAGATTGACCATCTGGCTATTTCCATGGGTGGGTTAGACCAAGATGGCTGAGTAGCTGTTTGTTTACATCTGTGCTGGGTGCTGTCTCTCTACACGCAGGCTGAATAAATGGAAAATAACATGGGACCCCACAACAGGGACACCAGTAGCTGTTACTCTAGCACCTGTGGTTGTGTCTTTTATCACTCTCTCTGTGCACAGTGAAGAACAGGATTGGACAATGAGATTTCTATGGAGAACTGGACAGAACCCACAGAACGACCCAGTCCCGGGTGTTCACCTTCTCTTTACTTTCTCCATTTGATCTGCGGATTTTACATCCATTGGGTGGTGATTCGGGTTTCTGGGGAGATTTCACCCACTTTGGGACCTTCTTTCTCTATGGATCTCTATGGAAGCCCCGAAGCCTGGGGTCTCTCCTGTGACTTTACCCCTCTCAGGTTTTACTGAGGGCCCGGACAATCTCTTCCTATCCCACCCCTCTGTAATGTGTGTATCATAGCTAATTCAGATTGAATAACTTCCGACAGTTAATTCTTGTACAGTCAATATCTCACACCTTGGAATGAATAACAATCAGTGTACTAGTAAATGGAGGTTAACCCCTTGTATTGTTTCCATTCACGTTGAGGGGTATGTTACCTATATATATATAAACTGTTTAACCCAAACCATGTAGGGTGTTTAGTGTATCTGACCGAGTAGACTGATCTAGGTCACAGCATTAGACTATTTATGTTCTGTTTCTGGTGGTGGTTCAGTGTGTAAGCGCTGTAGCCTTGAACGGCAAGGTTCTGGGTTCGATTCCCCAAGCCACCATGAGCTTACACTGTTCCCCATGCACTATAGGTAGAAATAGTGTATAGAAGTGTCTATGGAGAAAGAGAAGATGAATTTGGTGGTAGGGGTAGAAGAAAGATAAAGAGTTTTATACGGAGTTGACCTGTACCACTCCCTTTAGAAACGAAATCATGAATTTTTTGAAGTATCCAGTGGCATGACAGCTTACAGCCATTCCCCTTTGGGCATGCACTCCATCGGACCATTGTACTTCGCCGCACAGCTCCATGGCATGAATGCACACCCACTATATCGCCCTGCGTAACCATCTTTATGTTTCAGTGGGGGGGGGACTACGGAGCGAACCCTAGGATTACATACTAACTCCATTGACAAGGCCCTTTGAGGACTAGAACTCACATGGCTGGGTTTACCAAGATGGCTGACTGGCTATTTCCATGGCTGGGTGTACCAAGATGGCTAACTGACTAGTTCCATGGCTGGGTATACCAAGATGGCCTACTGGCTATTTCCATGGCTGGGTGTACCAAGATGGCCATCTGTCTATGTCCATTGCCGGCTGTACCAAGATGGTTCACTGGCTATTTCCATGGCTGGGTGTACCAAGATGGCCATCTGGCTATTTCCATGGCTGGGTGCACCAAGATGGCAATCTGGCTATTTCCATGACTGGGTATACCAAGATGGCCATCTGGCTATTTCCATGGCTGGGTATACCAAGATGGCTGACTGGCTATTCCCATTGCTGGGTGTACCAAGTTGGCTATTTCCATGGCTGGGTATACCAAGATGGCCAACTGTCTATTTCCATGGCTGGGTGTACCAAGATGACCATCTGGCTATTTCCATGGGTGGGTTACCAAGATGGCTGAGTAGCTGTTTGTTTACATCTGTGCTGGGTGCTGTTCTCTCACACGCAGGC